>BQNB010014162.1:13111-75689 GCA_026074375.1 Tanacetum coccineum | reverse complement strand
AATCCATAAACCTTATTTTAGCTTGCAATTTTGAAATCTAATGAAAATTTTTCAAAGACCAGATATTAAACAAACTTTAACAGACCTAATGAGCTTATTTCAACAATCTCTTAAGCCAGAATTTAAGATCTAAAGCCTATGCTAATATTTTTTTTAGTTTTTTATGACAGTTTATATAAAATAGATTAAAACTAAAATTTAAACTATGAAAATGTAAACTAAAAGCATATAGCAAACATATTAAGCATATCTAAGCTAACATTAACAAGAATAAGCAAGCAATAAGCATAATAAGCAAAATTAAGCTAGGAAAATTAAGACAGAAAAGCTAAATGAAAACTTACTATAGCCTTAGCTAAACAAAGGCAATGATGGCTTAATTGAGCTGTCTACAAGCTCTGGCTTATTGAAAATAAGCCAGTAAAGTCCTCATGAGCTCATCCATGGTTAGCTCATCTTCCAAAATCTCAGATCCAATTTAAGCAAAGGTAACCAACTGATTTTAAAGGTTTGAGTAAATTAGATGGCTTATAAGAGCTCAATTTGAGCTTAGAGACTCAAAGAGCTTAATAGGAGCTTATGTGAGTAGCTTATGAAACAGTTTGACAGAATCATTTGAGATTTATAAAAGCTTATAGGTAAAAACAGATTGATGATCAATTAAACTAGGACTTTATTGATTAAAACTGATTACAATACTTTGAAAATGAAAATTACAAGAGCAAATTACATTGAAATGAAAATTTAGCTTAAAACTACTAACTACTAAAAACGGGAAAAAGAAGATATTCAAGAGTGAGTGATGAGGTCTTATTTATAGCTGCCAGGAGAATCTTCTAGGCCCTTAGCTCTTCACACGCTCCTTTCAATCTTGGCCTTCAATCATTACTAATCATTGGAAGTCTATTGTGGTCCGTTGGTTCATTCTTTAGCTCACACGGATTGCTAGTGTGGCAATCCGTGATGTGACATACTGTGCTACTTTTATGAGTCGTAATAGTGTAAAATTAATCTCTCCTTGTACTTTCTTGTCAGACCACGTGTGATTCCCTTGCCTCCGTATCATTCCCTTTTGGGAATTGGCCAATGAGAGTGAGAGATGATGTAGAACTTTGCCAACGTGTCCCTTAACCCTTAAATTACCCATCCTAACCCTCAATTGTTAATTGCCCTTTGATTTGATGGGAAGGGTAAAAGGGTTGAAGACGGTGAATAGTAACAACAAAACGGGCTTGGACTTTGTGTTATAAGAAGTTAACGGGTGTTAACTCTTATAAACAAGAGTTAACACCGTTAGGGTTTAGGGATTATTTTTGTAATTTTGGTTAACTTTGAGGGACTGATTTGGTAATTTTGGATTTTGTCATTTTGTGTTGACCATTTTTGACTGAAGGTTGACTTTGAGTTGACCACTATTGACTTTTGATAGCATTCTCCTGGCTCTTTGTGTGCTCTTCCGTTCCTGTGTCCGTGTTTGTCCGGTTTTGACAGTTTTCTTGAGATTTTTGCATTATCCGTACCTACACAATCACAAAGACAAAACAAGCAATATTCAAGCATTTAAAGCATAATTTTGTCTTTTTAGGGCCATTTTTGACATAAAACGGATATGTGTTTTCACACATATCAAAATTTCCCAAACTAAGCGATTGCTTGTCCTCACGCAATGTTATATGCTTTATAACCAAATACCTCAAAACTTTCCCAACTAAACCTTTGAAAAGTAGCAAAGACTTTTGTGGGAAAAATTAAGAAATCACAAGTTATAAAACACCCCATTTTAGCGATATCGTGTCCTCACGCAATATTAATCTTTATAACCAAAACAGTCAAAACTTCCCTAAACTATATCTTTGAACAAAGTAGCAAGACTTTTGTGAAGACAGATTTAAGAAATCACAAGTTAATCAAAAACAACCTATTTCTTCCTATTTTTCTAAAACATTTTACACTTTTTCTTTCAATCTAACTGTGATTATTTCGACTTTTCATTATTACAAAACTGTTAGGAATCATAAATAAAATGCAGTTTCGATCCGAGATTGCCCAAAAAGGATAAATTTATCGCGTCCCCGACGTTTCACTTATCCAAACCAAGTTAAAACAACAATCACAGCTAAATATCAGTAAAGATGCTACACTACCATATGTCTGCAACTTGTGAAACTTTTTCACTCCCCACATTTATTATATATTTACTTAACAGTGAGGTGCTATAATGAATCTTTCAACCATGGATCAACTTTTTGCAGACATAACTATGTACTTCACGTTCCACCTGAAATAATGAAGTTTGAAGGCGAGATCATCCATGTAGTGACTTTAGCTCGCACATCCAACCTTGCGGCCAAGTGACCAGCTTTTGAACACCCACACGGAGACTAGTATCAGGACTCGCGGACCTTAGGTTTTAAAAACTCCAGGTTTCCCGTATGTACAAAGCAGCTATAAAATAGAATAGTCAAAGTGCAAAAGGCATACTTGAATTACAACAAAAGAAATCTAATTTACGTAATTCAGACTAATTATTTTATGACATTTATGCAATATGTGTAACCCTCAACCTTTAAGAAGCTGCAACATCGGTTGTCGACCGGCAATATGCAGCAAACAGATTTTACATCCGTCTCGATATTTTTTTCTTTCTATGCGGCGCTTCTCTTAGAATACTACACATACGGTTGTGAGCCGAAAGAGTAGTACATTTCTCTCTCTATCAACCCTCCAGCTTTAATTATTTTCTTATTTTTTTATCATTTTATCATAATTTTTTTTTATTTTTTATTTTTTATTCACTTTTATATTTGTATGATTTATTATTATTTTTTATATTTTTTTTATATATTGAGAAACTTCTTTTTGAAAAATTCAGTAAATAATTTGAACTAATGACTAAATTTTTCTTTGCTATATCAAATACATAAAAATGTTGATTTAAGTTTAATCTCCAAAGAAACAGCAACCTATATTAATCCAGTCCAAGAGCTTATAGAGAAAAACAACAAGTTCACCACTACATGAGCCTCTTGAGATTCTCCCAAAAAATCTTTGACATTAAGCAATCCTACTCTACTTCAACTTCTATCATCTTTTCGCTTCTTCGCGATTTCTCGCTCAGACACGCTGAGTCTAAAGAGTTAAGGAACAAGCTAGAGCTCAACACGCTCGATCAGGTTAACATTTACTCTTATTCTACCCAGCTAATAGAAAGTCAAAATGTATGACAAAAACCCTATATTTTTATTTTTGAAAATGTTTAATTTTTCAATCTATTTTTGTGAAATTTCTCTTGAGGTGGAAAACGGTGTTCAGTGAGAACATCGGTAAAAGTAGGAAATATCATATCGAAAGATATACTACCCCATACTAAAATCAAACATTGTCCTAAAGAGAGTTTTCCTACTCCTAAGACTTACAAACCCCCATCGCGAGCTACAACGCTCACAAAAGGTCGAATGCATAACTACAGCCGTGAAGAAAGTATCACAAAAATCTTAAGGCCGTTTATTATTAATTGTGCTAAAAGATAAAGTGACTAGAACGACATAAAAAATTCTTTACTCATATCGAATTCTTCCCCAAACTAATGGCAAGCAAAGGCTAGGAAGCTCAAGTAGGGCCGGACAAAATACCGAACACGAGAGGCTTTAGCTAAAATCGGGTCAATCCCTGCAACTATCAACACGTACCACAAGCGAACAAAAAATCGGAGAATGACAGAACAAACACAACACACGAAAGAGTAACAACTCCTCATAATATACATAGAAGCTAGACAAGAAATGGGGGGGGAGGCGGGGGGGGGGGGAACGGGAGGTGGGGGGACAAATGGATAAGGCGCTGGGGTGGCCTCTCACAAAGCGTTTTGTTTTTGAGGTAACCGAGTCACATAGCAGATAACTCACATCTCCTGAAATCATTCGTCCTGAGAGAATAAATGGAAGATAAAATCTCTCGCGACGTGCTGTTCAACTAATGTTTGCGATAATAAACATTAAGCACAAGAAAGTTCCAATCCCGATACAGCAAGCCACCGTATCTAAATTGGAGAGGCCGGGGCGTCATAAATGGTAGTCTTCATTCTTGAAGGAGCTCGCGCAGTCTCAAACATGAGAATCCACGGTAACGTGAGAAACACGGAAGAAAGTTCGAATGACAAATGTTGCAAGGAATCGTTATCCCTTCAACATCAAATGCTCATCCCCCCTGTGTCCAAAACATTCATCTTCATTAAGCCTCATCAAACATTTATTACTCACGGTGCCAATTGGTCTCAATAATTAAGCTAATCTCAACATCCGGTGGTTCCGGAGGAGGACGAGGAAATGACGGATCAAGATCAAAGTGGAATGATTCAAACTCAGGAAGCTCCAAAAGAGGGTCATTTGAATTATCAAAAATAACAATGCCAGTCAACCCTCCTTGATCGTGCTCAATCTAAAAAAGAAACGAATCATACTCGGGGCGAAGAGAGATATCAGCATGAGAAATGGTACTGCCACTCCCCGTCTCTTCCGTATGATCACTAAAAGAATTATCAGAATAAGAAAAAGAAGATAGAATGGGGTTGTCATTTAACGCTTCAATCTTAGAAATGAGCAGATAGACATTTGACAATTTGTCACGAAGAATAACGTCCTCAACCTCTTTTAAGCTGACGAGCTCAGAATCGGGAGGCGAAGCCTCAACATAATCGATGTTTTCAAAATAATCGTCGTCGCTCACGAATATCATCCTCATAACACTCAGCTTCTCACAACACAAATTCGTCTTCATACATATCCTAGTGGAATCTGAGTGAAGTATCACCGCGAACTCCTCGGAAAGAAAATCGATCTTAAGAGATGTGATCGGAATATCTCAACTAAGCAAAGATTTATCATCACAAATATCGTTGGAAAAACCCTTGGATCCACTTGGGATTGGGACGAGGTTCTCAACACTAGATTTATCCTTTTCAGGAATAGTGCTAAGTTCATCTTCCCCCATGATTAGAGGGTCT
Organism: Tanacetum coccineum; assembly: GCA_026074375.1. NCBI lineage: Eukaryota > Viridiplantae > Streptophyta > Magnoliopsida > Asterales > Asteraceae > Tanacetum > Tanacetum coccineum. Next base: position 70,687 of record BQNB010014162.1, on the reverse strand, counting down.
TCGGGTTCCTCGGATGGTTCATCAGGTTGATGCGCTTTATTCTTCTCCATATAATAGTATACTCATCATCGTCCATCATCGAAGTCGAAAAAGACGATTCTAGCTTGGACAATTAACTCTGAAAACTTCACTAATATTTCGCATCATCTTCAAGGAGTTACTCATCAATCTGAATAACCTCTTGTTGATAATTCTTGTCCCATCAAAAAATCTTTAATTTTACTAAAACTTTCCCATGCTACCATATAACCTTTGTGTTACTCCAAAAGTATATCGACTAAACTTCGTTAAGAGGAGGCAAACGTCCTTCAAAAAGTTTGTCGACTAGCTTCTTCATCCAATCATAAACGATTCAAATAGAGGTAAAACGTTTGAGCTGGTCGTCGTCTTTCTTTTCTTGTTGGCTTCGCTTTAAGATTTACAAATCATCCAAAAAGTTTTAAGGCGAGCAATGTCCTTGCATACTCCAGGTTGATTCTGCTCTTCTTCCATTAGTCTTTGATTAATCATACAGAAATCTCACCTCGCTAGCAATAAGCCATGCATTTTCATATAGGAGGTACATGACCAATACTCCTTTAAACGGCTTGTATACCTTCAAGTTAATGTATTCTTGACTAGCAAAATTTCCTTTCTAGTCTCTTGAGGATAGCGATAATTAGACAGGTAAACTGCGAAGAGGTTATATTGGTCAAAACCGGAAAGATTAGAAATATAGAAATCTTGGTTCATCGGTTGACACTGAAAAGTCTCATGAGGACTCCCGCAATTTTCACAACAAAGATAATGTTGAGAAGAACTTTGAGAATTTTGTGGAAAATAATTATCATTAAAGTTTTGATTGTAAAACGGTTTCCTGCTCAAAGACAAGCGGTAACTGAGTGGTGAGGACAATCATAACCCTATCAAAAGAGCATTATTTTCCACATAACTCACACAAGAAAGTCTCAAATCTGAGAGCTGTGAGGTGGGTAAAAACACTTGGAGAATCATGAAAGAATTAGGTTAAGAATCACTAAGTAATGAAATTCTCATCTCCAGAACGCAATGTCGGATGAAACTTGCAAAGTCTGTAGAGCTCTGCAATGGTTTTGATTGCATTGTTCTGGATTGAGATAATCAGAGCTTTTGGTGGACAATTATAACCAATATGAGCACCGTTCCCACAAGACTTGCAAGTACATCATTGACAAAAGATATCGACTAACGAATCACTACACTCGAAACAACAATTGTGGTTAATTTGTAGAGGACTTTGCGAAGAATTTACACCAGGATCCTGATTGAAGACGAATGGCTCTCGTGGTGCACTAACAACGTTAGTGTTGTGATTGAATGACTCAGAAGTGTTTCCATCATGAATTGTATACCAACCTTCATTCAAACATTTTCGCATAAAAGCACAAGATCGACAATTTAGACCATCAACTGGGTTTCCACAAGTTGCACAATTCTGAGGAGGTTTAGGAACAAGAATCTTGTCTTCAAGACTCCCTTTTGAACAACCACAGTTTCTAGTGTACAAAGCTCCACAAGACATGTATTCTTTAATCGAGAAGAGGGGGTTCAAATAATGATCGAGGGGTGCCATAAGAATTAAACAATTTAGAGGGTTAAGAAAAGAATTAAGTGGATAAGAAGAAAAAGAAGATTATTTTTAGTTTTTAATCTAATTTTAACGGATAATGAGATAGACAACTTGAACTAAATAATCAAACTTACTTCACGGTAGCTCTTAAAATTTTTACTTTTTAAGGTGAGTCGTACATCGTAAATGACACAAATGGTAAGTTTTTAAATCTTTGATTCGAGTTAGGAACTTATTATGGATAATACCTCAATTGAATATATTATTTGTTGGTGTTCTTTTACCAACTTTTTTTATTTTATTTTTTTATTATGGACAATTTTTATATTTTTTATTTTTTTTATTTTTTATATGATAATTATACTAAAAGAAAAGAAAAATATTTTTTACTTTTTATATTTTTATAATTTTTTTTATTTTATTTTTAATTTTTTTAACAAAACTTTCAAGAACGAAAGGGTTTTCAAATCACGATCAACAAACTTCAAACGAGAGAATCTTAATCACAAGCCCCTGGCAACGACGCCAAAAATTGATATAGCAATTCTATACACGTAAAATATAAAATATATAATATGATGGAAAATTACCAAATTATCCTTGAGGATAAAAGTAAAAAGGTAAATCTTCATAAATATATTTATATAATATGATACGTATATTAACCGGGAAGTATGATTCCCGGGTCGTTTCCCCAACGATTTATGAAATTGAAACCACGTTTGATGTTCAGACAATAATTTGAATTGGAAACAACGATTGAGTTGATTATCTACTTCTACAAATTAAAATAAACAAATTATAACAATTAAACACGAAGACAAATAACAAAAAACCAAATTTTAAATAAAAACGCAAAACAGGACCCCTAAACGGAGGTCAAAAACTCTAAATTTCTAAAATTAAACCTAACTTAAAATTTTCTTTTTAAATGGACTCTATTTGACTAAAAAGTAAGTTTAAAGAAAACTAGAACAAAAACGGAAGTTGAAATGAGCTTTTAAAACAGGAAAAACAAAAAAAAAAACGAGAACGAGAACAATCAGTTCTTTAAAAATCAAAATTTTGCAAAAATTTGACCCGAGAGAAGAGAACAAGCAAAACTAATTTTCCTTTATAAACTTTTATGATAAATGAAGAAAAATGTTCTAAAAAAGATTTATATTTTTTTGATATTTTTCTATTTTTTATGATTTTTTTACAAGTTTTTAATAAAATAAATGTTTAAAATACTAAATATCTATAAAAATTCTAGAAAAAAATACAGGAAATAGCTTTATATAATGAACCTAGGAAAATAATAAGCTTGAGATCACCATTATTGAATAAGCTGCGAAATAAGCTAAAAACAGCTTATTAAGCTTTAAAGGGAAAAATGTGTATAAAAGATAAATGTTGCAATGTTATAACGAAAAAGACCTAAGGGCGCAGTGGTAGTGAGTGTGGTATGTGTGTTTCTAAAAGGTTGATGAAAGTGTTGGTGGGGGTTCGAGCCTTGCTCACCCCCGATTTCCATTTTCCCCTTTTTTTATTTTGAAAAACTTATAAAAGCAAAGTTATTAAGCACCTAAAAATAAGCATTTTTAATAAAAGAAACTTTTTATGAAAAGCCGTAAATAAGCTAGAAATTAGCTGAAAAGATGACAGAAACTACTTAGCTAATTTTTTTATTCTTAAACTAAAATGCTAAAAGACCACAATAAGCTAAGTTTATGACAAATTAAGCTACTAATAAGCTAACACTACCCTAATGAGTTAAACTGAAAAGAAATTAGCACAAAAGACAAGCCATAAGCTAGGAATTCAAAATAAGCACTTATAGAAAACTTAAAACCAAACAGCCTTAAGGGCACTTTTAAACTGAAATTTAAGCAACCAATTAAGAATTTTAAGCTAAATTGATTTCACCTACTGAAAACTTATCCTAATTACTTATTGAAAATGCTTTTTGAAGGAAATTATAACAATGAGAGCTTATAGAAAAAGCTCTTGAAAACAGACAAGATACTCAGCAACTGCTGAGTTTTGTTTTGGAAATGAAAGGACAAAATGCAGTTTTAAAATCTAAAAAACAAGTAACTAATTAAGCTATTTTTTTGAAAACTTACTTAAAACAGATGAACTATTAATCCTAATCTACTTGTATGCTGAAAATTAAAGTCTAATAACTAGAATTACTCTATGAAATTTAAACTAGAAAATGACAGTTTGACTATATTAACTGCTGATGCAGTTGACACAATCTTATTCAAAACACTTCTTCAATTGCAGACCTATTGAACCAATTTTAACACTCATAAAATACTAACCTAAGAATAATTCAAGCAATGACTAATCATAGAAATGATTTACACTAGAAATGCAAAAGAGACTTAACAGATTTGGACTTATATTATTCTAACTAATGAAAACTCAATTGACTCTAACCTAGATTATAAAATTAGCTTAAACAAACTTAAATGAGAAGTTAAAAACAAATTCCTAAGACCAAATGGCCTCTAACAGTACTAACCTATGGTTAGTACTGCTATGCCAAACACCCCTTTAAAATCCATAAACCTTATTTTAGCTTGCAATTTTGAAATCTAATGAATAATTTTCAAAGACCAGATATCAAACAAACTTTAACAGACCTAATGAGCTTATTTCAACAATCTCTTAAGCCAGAATTTAAGATCTAAAGCCTATGCTAATATTTTTTAGTTTTTTATGACAGTTTATATAAAATAGATTAAAACTAAGATTTAAACTATGAAAATGTAAACTAAAAGCATATAGCAAACATATTAAGCATATCTAAGCTAACACTAACAAGAATAAGCAAGCAATAAGCAAAATAAGCAATTATTAAGCTAGAATATTAAGACAGAAAAGCTAAATGAAAACTTACTATAACCTTAGCTAAACAAAGGCATAAATGCTCAAATGAGCTGTCTACAAGCTCTGGCTTATTGAGAATAAGCCAGCAAAAGTCCATATGAGCTCTTCCATTTTAAGCTCGTCTTCCAAAATCTCAGATCCAATTTAAGCAAAGGTAAACAACTGATTTTAAAGGTTTGAGTAAATTAGATGGCTTATAAGAGCTCAATTTGAGCTTAGAGACTCAAAGAGCTTAATAGGAGCTTATGTGAGTAGCTTATGAAACATTTTGACAGAATCATTTGAGATTTATAAAAGCTTATAGGTAAAACAGATTGATGATTAATTAAACTAGGACTTTATTGATTAAAACTGATTACAATACTTTGAAAATGAAAATTACAAGAGCAAATTACATTGAAATGAAAATTTAGCTTAAAACTACTAACTACCAAAAACGGGAAAAAGAAGATATTCAAGAGTGAGTGATGAGGTCTTATTTATAGCTGCCAGGAGAATCTTCTAGGCCTTTAGCTCTTCACACGCTCCTTTTAATCTTGGCCTTCAATCATTACTAATCATTGGAAGTCTATTGTGGTCCATTGGATCATTCTTTAGCTCACACGGATTGCCAGTGTGGCAATCTATGATGTGACATGCTGTGCTACTTTTGTGAGTCGTAATAGTGTAAAGTCTATCTATCCTTGTGCTTTCTTGTCAGACCATGTGTGATTCCCTTGCCTCCGTGTCATTCCCTTTTGGGAATTGGCCAATAAGAGTGAGAGATGATGTAGAACTTTGCCAACGTGTCCCTTAACCCTTGAATTACCCATCCTAACCCTCAATTATTAATTGCCCTCTGATTTGATGGGATGGGTAAAAGGGTTGAAGATGGTGAATAGTAACAACATAAATTTCTGCGCCTTTTCTTTTATAAAAGAGATGCGTTTGTGTTATTTTGACCCGGGGTGAAAAAGGTTTGACTTTGGACTTATTTATAAAAGGAATGGGCCACGGGATGGGCTTGGACTTTGTGTTATAAGAAGTTAACGGGTGTTAACTCTTATAAACAAGAGTTAACACCGTTAGGGTTTAGGGATTATTTTTGTAATTTTGGTTAACTTTGAGGGACTGATTTGGTAATTTTGGATTTTGTCCTTTTGTGTTGACCATTTTTGACTGAAGGTTGACTTTGAGTTGACCACTGTTGACTTTTGATAACATTCTCCCGGCTCTTTGTGTGCTCTTCCGTTCCCATGTCCGTGTTTGTCCGGTTTTGACCGTTTTCTTGAGATTTTTACATTATCCGTACCTACACAATCACAAAGACAAAACAAGCAATATTCAAGCATTTAAAGCATAATTTTGTCTTTTTAGGGCCATTTTTGACATAAAACGGATATGTGTTTTCACATATATCACTTATAAAGGAGCCTAGAAGATATAAGTGGTACACCTAAGTATTTGATGGGAAGAGTACCACGCTCAAACGACATGAGCTGAAGGATGTCATTCTTGACTTGGTCCAACACATTACAAATGAAAATAGTGCTTTTAGGGATACTTGGCACCAGACCCGACACTCTTTCAAATTCATCTAACGCCTCAATTAAAATCCTAGCAGATTGCACATCACCACGAGCAAACATAATTAGATCGTCAGCAAAACAAATATTTATTATTTTTTGTTTACCACACTTATGATGATACGTGAAATTGCCATCTTGTCGAACCTTTCGTTTCAAAATAAGCTTTTATATTTCCATCAACAACGTAAACATATACGGGGACAAGGGATCTCCTTGAGAATACCTCTTTTCCCTTTAAAATACCCATGAAAATTACCGTTGATGTTTATGGAAAATGATGTGTTAGTTACACATGCCATAATCTACTTCACTATGTTCGAATGAAAACCAAACGCCACTAAAATATCTTCTAAAAACTTCCAATTCACCATATCATAAGCCTTTTGAATATCTATCTTAAATGCACACCTAGGAGGACCCCGATTCAAATGGTAGTTGTCCATAAGCTCTTGAGTGAGTAATATGTTGTTCGAGATAGATCTTCCCATAACAAAGGCCGATTGATTATCACTTATAATATCGTCTAAGCCATCCTTAATTTGGTTAGTAATAATTTTGCTTATGCATTTATAGATTACATTACAACACGAAATCGGCCAATAATCATTAACTTGAGTAGGGGTAGATATATTTGGAAGCAAAGAAAGAATGGTGTGGTTAATCTCTTAAAGAAGCTTACCATTTGATAAGAAATCCCTAACCGCCTTGCATACATCCGTTCCCACGACTTCCCAACTTTCCTTAAAGAAGACCGAAGTATAATCATCCGGGCCCGGAGCCTTATCATTTCCAATAGAAAACATAACACTTTGAATTTCATCATCCGACACACAACGTATCATGTTAGCTGCTTTATCAATACTTAATCTTCTCACAAACAGCCCCTCGTGATTAAGGGGATAAACACCATTATCAGTACCAATAAATTGCATATAATGTTGAAAAAAACACTTTTGCCCTGCCATTGCTTAAACATATAATACATCATGAGGGTTTTCTAGAGACACCCCTACACTTGAACTTTTACATACTCGATTATTTACAATCTAAACTTAGACACCGATTTAAGGTGGATCAAATAACATTTAATCATCAACAAACATATAGGGGTATTGACTTACTTTTGCTCAGTCCCCATTCTTCCGCGAAATAAATACGACCATGAACCAATCGCCCCAAAACCTTTATTTACAAGGAATAAGTACTTAGCAACCGTGTACACAAATAATTAACATGCTAAAACAATAAAGTACTAATGTGAATACAAATACAGATGTAGGCTAAGGGTGATTTGGTGTAATTGATTTGGTCTAAAGGTGACAATGCTCATCATAATTGTCCGACTTGAACTAAAAATTACCGAGAACCTTGAAAAGGATAGGCTCGGAGGGTTGTACTAGGGGTATCCTACACTAAAAATGAGTGAATGGCAAGGGTGGAGGGATAGTATATATTGGTGTGACCAACATAACAATTACAGGTTTTAAAAAAACATGTGGTTAATACCTAGTGCCTCTTATTCAGCAAACCTAATAACTTACTATGCGGTCTCGGAATGCTATCACAAAAACAAGTTCTAGAAATTAATAGTACTACCGTACACTCATATATTTAATACTGAAGACCAATGCTCGGAAAAAGGTGACAAAGACCATACCTTCACCCCATCCGTAACGACAGAAAAATCATATGACTGCATTCGAACTTTAACTCGAGAAAGCTAAAGTTATAAACTATCTTGGGTATCAATAATAGATACCCGAATTCCTAAAGATCTAAAGGTGAACCTCACATTTTTAGGGTGGAATTTTGAGGGTTTTGTGCTAGTCATATACATTCATACCTTGAGACCTTTAATACTTGGTTTCGTCGGTATGTGTCATAAAAAAAATTAAATTTTGGTCAAAATTACCTTTAAGCTATGTTCATATATTAACCCATCATTTTAAGGATCAAAGCAAAAAGACGAATTAAGAAATAGTTCTAAGGCTTATTTCCCCCCTACACTTAAGTTGAACATTGTCCGAATGTTCTATAGAAGTACCCGTAAAAACAAATAAAGTGGAAAAGAAAACAAGAAAAGAAACTAGTACTACTATTCCCTGGTTTGCTCGATAATGAAAAGAAAATCGATAACTGGTTAAATCGTCCTCCAAGAATCGTCTAATGAAAACATCCTAAGATCTTCCAACATATTCCAGCAAAGTATAACTTGTAAACAAAGATAAAGACAACTACACTCAGCGAAAAATCCATGGGATAGATATATTTATAGCAAATAAGAGTTTAGTTTTGACTTAATTAAACACTAAAGAAGGATGAAGAATTGTTAAACTTAGGGTTGCAGGTTATAAAAGAATTTGAACTTTCTTAAGTGTTTGTACCAAAGTAATATTTTCAAAATACTTTGAAATTTTTCGAGTTTTCTATAACTGGGCATTTGACGCCTCAGGTATACCTGACCATAGTCACAAGTTGTCCGTACGGCGGTCGCGTGTAAATGTTGACGCCGTCTCCACACTATGTGAAAACTCATTTTTTCCTTTTTTGATGAAAAATTTCCTGCACTCATTCTTATAAGTTATTTTTCTGTACAAAATGCTGCATAACAACCTTAGAATTAATAATTCAATCATATGACTCGAAACTGACGCGGATTAATCTAAACAATTCATTTTAAATGTTTAAATTTGGTTCTAAAAACCAGATATTTCCCCTACACTTATTTTGTTGCAAAATACATTTGATTGCAAATAAAACGAAGTTACAAACAACAAAGCATGATTACAAGATATTTCAAACATAATAAAACAAACAATAAAGAATTAAAATACAAGGCACTCCTAATATGCGGGAAAAGTAAATATTGGGTTGCCTTCCAAAAAGCACTTTTCTTTATTTACGAGTCTTGTAGCTAGACTCGAAGTCACACGTTCTTACGCGACTTCTCCTTTGTCGCCCATCATCTCTTTTTCTAACCTTATCAAATGCCTAATTCCTCTCCTGTCACCTCCGTCTTGCATGTACTCATCTCCAATGAGTAAGCTTTGATAGTAGTGCGTCATTCCATGGCCAAAGTTTTCTTCATAGGCGGACGGGGGTATGGAATCGGTGCTCAAACCCTTAAGTCGTGTTTGCTTAAATATCTCCATGGTGTGAGGCATTTTAAATGTGATATTATCGTCATCTTGTTTAAACATGAACCGATTCCTTCACTCTGTTGTAGACACCGGGTTTATCTATAAGGGCCTCCAAAAGCCATTCTCCAAGGTGGCTATCAAAAATGCAGTGGTATCTTCAATATCATGAAGTCCATTTGTAGGCGAAGCTTCCTAAAAAAAAATTATAGACTTCTTACTCTTCCATACAAATTTGCTAATTTTATTGAGGTGTTTGCGATATTAGCATTGATCAAGCCCAATAAATCATGTCTATATATTGACACCATAGACATGACATTGATTGGTGATTCTAAGTCTATGTAAGCATGTCTCTTGAAGAAGTGTCCGATCATGCAGGAAATTTTAATGTTGTTCAGTCTTCCGGCTCTTATTCTCGCTTTTACCTACGGGGGTCGAGGATTCTTTAATAGCCATTCATGATGTGTTAATTCCTCCATAGTTGGGAATGAGTTAAAATATTCATCATCTTCATCCTCACCCTCCTCTTCCTCATCTTCGAGTATTTCTTCAACTTCCTCGTCAGTTTCTACTTCACTTTCTTCTTCATCAATCACCTCTTTTACTTCTTCCTTCGCTTCTTTCGTTATGTGTCGCCAAAGTGTTCAAGGCGTGATGTCTGTCGTAAGTTTCTCCTCTCAGCTTCACTCTCCTTACTGAGGATGACGATTGAAATTGAAGAAATGAACGAGTTTAGGCTGATGTTTCTTGTTTACTTATTGATTGATGCGAGGGAAGGTACTTAGGATAATACCTTTTATGGGATGGGTTAATTCCATTTCTTCTGAACTCCTCCCTCCCGATAAGGCTGATTGAAGCGATATTTTCGGAAGCCATAAAGTTTTCTGCAGATTCGGGGATAGGTGCGTCATTAAGCTTTTCAGAAACATTTTTCCATAGAAGATTAATCTTTCCAATCATGTTGTCTTGCTGTTGCCCAAGTTGAGTTCTCAGACTGGATAGCCTTTTTTCTTGGTGGGAGTCGAAATCATCTAATGCCTTTTTGAGCTTTGTTTGGTAATTAGACGAATGGGTAGAGATCAAGCCGTTCCGTGGGCTCGTGAATGTTTGAGTTCGTTCCTAGTTAAAGTTTGGTTTGTCCTTCCAGGTGTTGGTGGCTTCATTGAAATTCCTTGGTCCTTGGTTAGTGGTGAATTTCCTATTTCCCATATCGTGGTTACGCGAGGATGCGTATTCGACAAAGGCTTATTCAGGATCTTCCATGCAAGACTTGTCACACCCCGCCAAGGCGGAAACGCGAGGCGTAAACAAGAATAGATATCATCACAACACATGGTGTCTATATAAAGAATACTAAAATGCATACAATAAAGTAAAGTATAGACACAAAGTGTCATAACAATACCTATAACTAACCAAAACATAAAAGGCGTCTTTATTGATGAAAAGGAAGTTCTCGCCAATAAGAGACATGCAACATATATTCATACAATGCTACACATCCACATATAAACTTCAAGATCATCTTAAGGTGTCTTTCTAGCAACTTCTCACTATCTTAAGAATCCTCATAACTTCACACCTGAAAATGATGCTTAAAAACGTCAACACAGACGGTTGGTGAGAGTCATAGGTTTATAGACTCACATTAATATAAACATTTTTTGTTTTCAACCCAATTTACTGCGATTTATCAGAACAATATAGGACAATTAATGCAACATATGAACTTATGTCTAACATGCCAATCCACACTACGGTATGGAACGTTACTCCCCTAATCCATACAACAATTGGGGTAGTGAAACGTTACCTTACCTACCCCGATCCCATTTCAAAACAACTAGTGTAGAACGTAACCACCCGATCCCATTAATGTCCTTACGCACCTAAAAGTATACCAGCTGAGAGCTTATACTTAGTCCTGGACCAAACAACACTGGTAGAGCGTAACCCCTCCCGATCCCAATTCACTATTTATTGAGTAGGCGTACTCCCCCAATCCCAAATCAAGTAACACATGACAAGTCAATATAGAAAATGCAAGTAACCACATTCAACATGCAACAACTAAGTCATAAGCAATCACATAAGTCCACAATGAAAGCAAAACACACAATCATAGCAATTCAAAACATTTAGCATCATATTCATCCCAAATGTAAGAAACATTTAAAAGTGGTACTATGAAACATCACCTGAGCTTAGCTTCTAAAATGATCCAACACAACTTCACCAAAATTTCACGAAAATCTAAACAATTAAACTACATTATTAGCTACCATCAATTAGGCATTCAACCCCAGATATATGTAACCATAACTATGAATGGATACCAGGTTATCTATCATAGCAATAATCGTTTAAAACCGTATACCCATTCTTCATATTTCATTTATACATAAATTACTACTTCTACTTTCCTTAAACTTTCTGGTTTAAGCAGAAATTTACTCTTAGCTTGCACGCCCTAAAATGCACTACTTAAACACCCCCAAAAACTCAAAACCAAAATTTCATTCATGCTACATATATATCCTATGACCCTCTCAAAGCTCACGCCAAAGCCATTACACCCGTTTTACAGATACCCCTTAGAAATTCATTAATCCAAAGTGTCCAGAATTCATCCAGAATCTGACCTTCTAAAAGAATGACATTGGTTAACCAACTTAGACCTTACTATGGCCTTAGCCAAAATTCAGGGAACATACACAATATACGAACTAACTTCCACGTGACTTAGAGCCTCTAACTCAGTTCCTAAGTATTTTTAGAAAAATCAAAACCAAAACTAAAATTCGTCACTGTTTTACACACTGATTTTGTAAATAGACCATTGGACCCACTTCCCGACCATAAAAAAACACCCATTGGGGGGGGGGAAAGGGCCAACTTTTCTGAAGTAAACTCTCTGAAGTAATCTCCAGTTAAGTTTGTTAAATTATTTATTTGATCTTTTATGACCGAGTTATGCTTGTTTCAAAACTGCCTAACTTTCTGCAGTGAATGAAACATCTAATTCGAGTGATCTAAACCCTAACGCATGATCATATCGCTAATTTAATTAATCTAATGATTAAACTAACATTATTATATGATAAACTTTCTGGATATTAAATAACCCAAATTTATAGAAACATTATTTAAAAACTCCTAATCCATCATAACTAAGTTACTAGAATTAAAAACAAACTATAATTAAAAGATCGGGTCGTACCTTAATGTGAAACCCCTAAAAAAAATTTCGTCTTCTCTTCTCTTCCGTCCTGATGGCGTTGAACGTAGAGGGTGAGGGGAGGGAATTGGATTCATGAATTATATGATATAGGTGCCACCCTAGTGAATGTGATTTAGTTTTTAAAGTCTAATTAGCATTTGTATTAGATTAGGACTTAAATATATTTTTTTTTCTTTTCTAGCCCTACTCGGCCGAATACCCTTTATTTCTTTTTTTTATTATTTTTTTTTAATTATATATTTATAATTAAAACCTTAAGTTTTTGTAAAAATATTTACTTATTTGGCTAAACCTTTTTGCATAAACGCAGTTTACTATCTTTCTAATAATAACTTTTCATTTCTAACCTAACTTTCCAAAAATAGAAATTTTACATTTTCTTAATCTAACACTTAAACGCTAAACCTATCTTAGATAACTAACACAATATATGTATGCATATATATATACTTACACAATTAACTTGCAACCGCTCAATTATCAGAAATCATTTCCTTGCCATTAAAAATGAACGAAATGAACTCAACAAATTTTCCCATCATTCTAATCTTCTTGAGATGGTCACACTCAATAGATTGATTACCAATACCTCATAAACACATATAAACACACATAAACACATCAAATCACATAAACCATACATTACAACAGGCACCTAAGTCAACACTAACGGTTTGACTAACCTGCTCAAGTCATGGTTGTCACAGTATCCCCTCCTTTAGGAAATCTCGTCCCGAGATTTACTGATAGGTATTTTTTTAACACTAAGTCATTACCAACCAATTAATCTAGTAACTTTATATCGTTTCAAGTCAGTCCCCGGTCCTAAACACAATATAACTCAAAGTTTACACATTGAATTCCCAATACAATATACAACCATAACATACCCAATTACGCTTTAACACTCTTTGACCTCATTTGAATCCTTGCGTTCCCAAGTAAGCTTAGTAGGACCAAACACGCTTCGAATCCCAATGAACATTCTCTAATCTATCATACTATAGACTTTTTTACTCATGACCTCTCGGTCCACAACATCAACGGTTCCTTGACAAAACAAAGAGTCTTGTCAACCTTAATCTTATCCAACTTCTACAATCTAAATCCAACTGCTAGTGACTTTGCTTACCCCTATCCTAAGGGTGCAATAGCAACACAACAACGCCCAAACGAAAAAGAAACACAACACACCAAATCCTCATGTGCCACAGCCTGTCCTCGAAGGAAATTCCATAAGGAACCTTAAGTTGTGTAACACCATGTTTTTATATCTTAACCCCGCAACTCATCAAACAAGAACTGTCTTGAAATTAAGATATAAGATGTTACAAAGCTCAACGTATCTAAAGAATCCACGCAAATTCAGGTTTACTCAAACTTTCAGCACCTCCCAATCCAATTTTCCGATACTCAGCTTATAAGACAGAAATTCTCAATGTTCCTACATAACTCGGTTTCCAAGGTGAGACCTTCAACCACCCATAACCTACCAGCATTAATTCAAAAGATTTCTCACTACATACCAAGGTAACGTATTTCGACAATTTGGCTGCCTCAAGCCTTCCTGTATTACTCGCTATCTTGTTGGTTGTTCATGCACCAAATTCGATCCATTCAACTTACTCTCACCGTTATAGGCCCATAAAAACGTAACCTACATTCCTGTTCCATACTATGATTCAAGATGAAGCACATCCATACTCGAATGATAAGTCCCCACACTTAGGAAAAACTCATCTTAACAAAAATGGAAGTATTTTCCCAATTAACCTCCAAAATCTCTACCATACTATGTTCTAAGTCATAGCTAGTAATTTTGACTTAGTCAGTCCATTGACACACCCAATCGCATCGAATCCACTACTGCAAACTTGGTAAACTTAGCAATAACATCCTAGTTTTTTCCCACTTCAACTCAGTAACTCAGGTTGTATCAACAATCCTGAAGAACCCTTGATAACTCAACTATCGATTTGTTAACCTAAAACACACACAATTCGTATCCGCCCAGGATGGATAGAATACTTTGTCGTGTACGCCTCTCAAAGCCCAAGGACCCTTACATCGTCTCCAAATGGAGGTTCTGAACCTGTCTAATCAATATGAACGCACACTCAATCTCTTTTCACACTCGTTGGTCCAAGCTCACGCAACATCTATTTGACAAATCGTTCTTTGCTTTGGACACCTTATCTATGTCAACCAACATCCTTTTCTTCAAACCTAGAACGTAACATCGTACATCTATCTCGAACATCATTCTAGCTTCACTCACTTCTTCCTAATCCAAGGTACAACATCTACATTTGCCTTTCCCAGATGGTACTTGGCCTCGAAATCAAACTCACTAAATAACATCCATCCATCATCTTTGCCTCATGTTCAATCCTTCCGATTAAAAGTGTTTTGGAGACATTCATGATCCGTATAGATTACGTCCTCCATGTCTCGTTCACTCATGCCTCGTAGCATATAAGGTAAACCCGCCACGTTAGTCAGCAATCCTTCTTAAGAACCATCATTTGTGTGACGTACATCAAGTCACCAAGATCGTACGATATAACTATCGCGCTCGTCGTAATATACTACAACCATCGACTGCACACTTCCGGCAATGCCAAGAACTGGCTCATTACCCATTTGATTACTTCCACATCAGATATCATCCACCTCATCTATCGCTTCCACGTTGTTGGAAAACTTCACGGTACATCTTCACTCCTAAATGACTCCACCTCCACGATCATCTTCACGTGCGACTCGTACTCCTCCTTAGACTTCGGGTCGGTTTAAAATATCGTCTGTATATATACGTTAACTAGCTTGTCTATATACGGCCATGCACACCCGGCTCATTAACTCCATGAAAACCGCTGGTGCATTGGTTAACCCAAAAGGCATAGCCGTAAACTTCAACGTGTCCATTACGCATCCTAAAAACAGTCTTAGCTACGTCATCCCCGTGCACCCTCCATTGGTGACATCACATACGAATTTTCTATCTCACTCTTCTCGAGATAATCTATGCACATTCCAAACTACCCACCTTTCTTCCTACCAAGCAATACAGACGCTTCCCACAACAAGTTACCATTCGAACCAACCCTCACCTTGCAACTCCTGCAATCATTCCAGACCTCTTGCCTTTCTAAAGACGTCAAACGACACGAGCCTTCGCAAATCGGCGTCGCTCCTTGTACTAATTCCATACGAAATCCTATTCTACGACGAGGGGTAAAACCTACTAATTCCTTAGGAACACTTTAGAGGGCTCACATACTACAAAGATATCACATAATCTCAACTCATCTTCCTTGGTACTCCTACGAGACCTCGTATCCTCTTTAGTTCGTTTTCTCCCCGAACCTTAAGCACTCTCCAAATTACCAAGGCATTTTAACTACCTTCTCGTGGCATACCATCTCAGCCTTATGTCTCAACAACCAATTCTCTCCTACGACTACATCAACACTCTCATAACTAAGAGGTACTAAATCAAAAGTAAAACGAGAATTCTCTAATTCCAACTTGGGATCGCGAATAATTCCATTCGCTTCGCTACTATCAATCGCACCACCCAGAAGATACGTCCTAACATCAACTCTAGCACCACGCCATGAGGAAATTTCAAACTTCACATGCACCAATTGGTATGGGCTTAAAAATCACACGATTTCAAAAAGAAAAAAATCAACCGAATGTAAACGTCGACAAGAAGAACGAACCTCCGACCTAACAAACACATTAACGATTTTTAGAAACACCCCCAATGAATAATACCACGTACCACGACCCATTAATTAAAAGATTAAGAACCTTTGTACCAAAACTAATTTTTATCTAAGGAAACTTTCCCTCATAACCTTATACCAATCATTTTAAAACAATAAAATCACCTTAGTTAATAATGCAAATAATTTTAAGTGTAAAAGTAAATTTAAATAAAATTTTCATAAACTTATTTTAATTATGATTTTCATAAAAGAAATCAAAAGATGATTTTAAAAAAAATGTGTTGCATTTTATTTATATAATTTTTTTAAAGAAGTTTTTAACACCTAAACAATATGATATCGACTACAACAAACTTACTTTCAAATGGAATTTATGACTCACAAACAATACTCCCAAAGGGTTTTTATGATTAGACATCAATTATAAAATATGTTACTCAAACAAAAGACACCATAATACCAAAAGGAATCGTAAAACACCGTACAGACTCTAACACAATTCTATTGTTTGAAAACGAAAGAAAATACCAGGAACCATATACTCAAAATAAAATCAAACGAACTCGTACGAGAAAACTCATGCAAGACGTTACGTACCCAAAAGAAAACGTAAGGTCTTATCTAGAACAATGCTCAGGAGAGCAAACCTAAAAGCATCGACACTAACACTTCGCCAACGGGTTACGAAAACCAAGGGATATACAACCAAGGGAGTACTAATCCACACTAATATGTTAGGAATAATTAGCGCTTAAAAGAAACGTTTGATACTCATAATAGTAATCAATGCAACAAAAGAACTAACGAAACGCGCCTATAATCGAAAAAGCAGATTCCGAACAACCAATATACATCGAGACGTCGAATAGGGAAAAAATCAGGTATCTTCACTAACAAAGTACGATGAAGGGATGCTAAGCTTAGACTTAGAAAATCCGAACAAACAACCGAGCAAACGAGCAACCTCTATAATAGCAATACTAGGTATTCACAAATACTAGATAGAAGGGAAACTTACTATCTCTACAACTTAACTTAACATATCCTCCAATTAGGGTAAGAGAATAATTCTTTATCCGTACCAAGGGTCTTAGAACCAAACCAAAAAGTATCATTACCTTTAGACAAAGGAAAATAATCAAAACGCAGAACGAAGAACATAGAACACCAGTTCTATGATAACACCCTAGAATACCAACACGAGCGTTAGATATCTCAACGAACAACGAGCTAACGAACCAACTTCAGAATCGCGACGACAATACCAACAGGTATCCGATGTATCTGCAAACGATAGATGAAAGGGAACCTTACCATCTACGTAACCTAACCTAATATAATCGCCCAATTGGTTAAGAGAGGAATTCTCTAACCACACAACCATCCTCAACAGGATCTCACATCACATCTACACTACCATCTACACAACTATCCAGACTTACATGCTTACATAATACATACAAGCAACAATGATCAATGCAATCAAAGTCACAAGTCCACGTGTGTGTTGCCTTTATAATTATGTTTGCGACCATAATTATAATTGCACCTTTTTCACACGTGTACTTATTTCCAAGACCACACATCTCAATGATAACATACATCTACCACATAGCACTTAATAATAATCCAAATATAACTCAAACATGATAATCCATCTAACGAACCATAAAATCCCAATCGACCAAACGAAACAGAAGTCACATTGTGACCCAAAATATAAAAGCAATCCTCGATTATAGCAACGCATCGAGGTAGAAAACGAAATAAACTTATGTTGGGCCTCGCTTGGGTTTGACTTTTCTCTCTCAAAAGTCACCCAACTCCGCGGGTCCAGTGAGGTAAACAATCTCCCAACGATATCTCCTAGGGGTAGGGGAAGACATGACTAAAACAATAACAAAGGGGTATATACTATTAGATCCCCATAATGAAAAAGTATATATTTCATATTATATAGTAGTAATTCAAAATAGAAAGAATTTCAAAGCTTTTAGGTAGCGGGAACATACGGTATATACGTACACAAACACTTATGCCCTAAAATGCAACTATATGAGGGACCCTTAAGCTATAGTCTAGGCTCAACCACCTAGTTCTCTATAACCAAAGGCTCTGATACCAATCTGTCACACCCCGCCAAGGCGGAAACGCGAGGCGTAAACAAGAATGGATATCATCACAACACATGGTGTCTATATAGAGAATACTAAAATGAAAACTAAAGTAAAGCAAAGACACAAAGTGTCATAACAATACCCAAAACCTAATGGTGTCTTTATTAATGAGAAAGAGGTCTCGTCAATAAATGACATGCAAAAACATAATCCAAACAATTCATGCAAACGCATTTATTCAAACAGAAAGCATAAATAAACTCCAAGCATCCTACGGTCTCTTCTAGCCACTTCGCTCTATCTTAGCACCATTAAGCTCACCTGAAAATGATGCTTAAAACGTCAACATAAAGTTGAGCGAGAATCATAGGTTTACGACATACAACAATATCCAAAATAAACTTTCAATTAGCTGCTGCAATTACCAAAACAATTCATGACAACAAATAACAACAACGGGACGGAACGTGCCCACGATCCACAATCATATCAACTACATATGTGCGCTACATGGCCTCATATTAGCTCACGCAGTCTTACCACCGTCACACCTCGTTTTGCATATTGGGATCCACAATACCAAACATATCATATCGCAACACAACGGGACGGAACGTGCCCACGATCCAATACACATAACTACATCAAGCTTAAAAACATTTTAACACGACAACAAGGGATTTGAGTTTTAATAAGTACGTAATCTACTGTAACTCTAAAAACAGCTTAAAGACCTTGGCTATTTGGATTTTTGAGCTTTTGGAAGATGAGCTTACTTTGGAAGAGCTCATATGGACTTTTACTGGCTTATTTACAATAAGCCAGAGCTTGTAGACAGCTCAATTGAGCCTTTTCATTTAAGCTTTCTGTCTTAATTTTCTTAGTTCATTAATTGCTTAATTGTTGCTTATCTTGCTTATTTGTGCTTATTAATATTTTACCATGCTTAATGAATATGTTTGATTAGATGCTCTTGAGTTTAGTAGTATAGTAGTCATATTTTCATGTTTAGTCTTATAAATGTCATTAAAAACCAAAATAAAAATAGTGTAGCTTATAGCTTATTAATTTGGCTTATTATCTGTTTAAATAGGTTTATTTGGTGAGTGATTAGCTGCTTGTTATCTGGTATTCAGGTTGTGCTCAATAGATTTCATATTCATAAGCTTAATTGGGATCTATGAATTTTAAAGGGGTGTTTGGCACAACAGTACTAACACCAAGTTAAGTACTGTTTGAGGCCTAGTAATTTTTGTGGTTGATTCTCAACTTTTAAATAAGTCTGTTTAAGCTAAATTCCTAAGCTAGGATTGGGATAATTAGTTTTTCATAAGTTAGGTTAATATTAGTAGAAATCTGTCAAGTTATTTGCATAATTTAGCTTAGATCTCTTCTAGCATTAGTCATTATCTTTCTTGTCTTTCATTTTGAGTTTTTAGCTTGTTAGAATAGTCTCATTAGGCCTGCATTTTGTCTAGTCTAAGTTTTGGTCATAATTGTGTCAACTGCATCAGATACATAAAAATGCATAAGTACAATTTCTAGCTTCATTTTCAGTAGATTAAAATAGCATTTAGCTTTTGATTTTCAGATTATAAATAGCTTTTAGGTCATATTTCACAAGTTTACAATTAGTTTTAAAATTCTAGCTTATTTTGTCATCTAAATTTAAGCTGCAAAATGGCTTTTTGTCTTTTTGAAAACCAAAAACAAATAAACTCAGCAGGATCTGAGTTGTACAAGCTGTTTTCAATCACCTTTTTCAATAAGCTCTAGTTTTCAAAAGTTGATTTAAAAAGCTTTTTCAAGTAGACTTTTAGCTAGTCTTTCAGAAAAACCAAGTTCCATTCATTAAAATTCTTGTTTAGTTGCTTAATTTTAAGCTCAAAGTGAGCTTAAGGGTCTGCCTGGCTACTATTTTCATTTTTAAGAATTGCTTATTGAAATCAGCTTATAGCATAGGGTCTTTTGTGCTTAATTCCTTTCATTTAAGCTCAGTAGTGCAGGAACTAGCTTAATTTTAGCTTTAAATTCATTAGTGTAGCTTATTTTAGCTTTTAGAGTTCTTAAAATTTGATAAAATCCAAAAAAATATAGTTTAGTGATTCTGTCATAATTTTAAGCTGTTTAATAGCTTATTTAGGGCTTTTCATAAAAAGTTCCTTTTATTAAAAATGCTTATTTTTAGGTGCTTAATAACTTTGCTTTTATAAGTTTTTAAAAAAAGAAAAGTGGAATCATGGTGAGCAAGACTCGAACCCCCGACCTCAACACTTTCAACCCTTTTATAACACACACACCACACTCACTACCACTGCGCCCTTGGGTCTTTTTCGTTATACTCTTACACAATTTAATCTTTATACACGTTTTTCCCTCATAAGCCTTATAAGCTGTTTTAGCTTATTTCGTGGCTTATTCATTAAGCTGTGAGTTCGAGCTTATTTTTCCTAGGTTCTAATTAGTATAAGCTATTTTCTGTATTTTTTCTAGAATTTTTATAGATAGTTTAGTATTTTTAAACATTTATTTTCATTAAAAACTTTAAAAAATCATAAAAAATAGACCAAATATTCAACAAATATAAATCTTTTTAAATTTTCTTTTATCATAAAATTTATAGGAAAATTGGTTTGCATCGTAGGTATCTAATTTTCAATTTGTGATTTAAAGAACGGGATTTGTTCCCGTTCTCGTTTTTCGTGTTTTAAGGCTCATTTCAACTCCGTTTTTGTTCTAGTTTTCTTTAAACTTACTTTTTAGTCAAATAGAGTCCATTTAAAAAGAAAATTTTAAGTTAGGTTTAATTTTAGAAATTTAGGGTTTTTGACCTCCGTTTAGGGGTCCCGTTTTGCGTTTTTAGTTAAAATTTGGTTTCCCGTTATTTGTCTTCGTGCTTAATTGTTATAATTTGTTTATTTTAATTTTTAAAAGTAGATAATCAAATCAATCTTTGTCTTCAATTCAAATCATTGTCCGAACATCAAACGTGGTTTCAATTTCACAAATCGTTGGGGGATAACGACCCGAGAATCATACTTCCCGGTTTATATACGTATTATATTATATATATTTGTGAAGATTTTCCTTTTTACCTTTGTCCTCAAGGGTAAATTGGTAATTTTCCATCATATTATATATTTTACTCTTACGTATATATAGATTCTACGAATCAATTTTTGGCGCCGCTGCCGGGGATTTGTGATTAAGATTCTCTCGTTTGAAGTTTGTTGATCGTGATTTGAAGACCCTTTCATTTTTGAAAGTTTTGTTTTGTTAAAAAATCAAAAAATATAAAAAATTATAAAATATAAAAGTAAAAAATATTTTTCTTTTCTTTTAGTATAATTATCATATAAAAGAACACCAACAAATAATACCTTCAATTGAGGTATTATCCATAATAAGTTCCCAACTCGAATCAAAGATTTAAAAACTTACCATTTGTGTCACTTGCGATGTACGGCTCACCTTAAAAAGTAAAATTTTTAAGAGCTACCGTGAAGTAAGTTTGATTATTTGGTTCAAGTTGTCTATCTCATTGTCCGTTAAAATTAGATTAAAAACCAAAAATAATCTTCTTTTTCTTCTTATCCATTTAATTCTTTTCATTAACCCTCTAAATTGTTTAATTCTTATGGCGTCACTCGATCATCGTTTGAACCCCCTCTTCTCGATTAAAGAATGCATGACTTGTGGAGCTTTGTACACTGCGGACTTTTGTTGTTCAAAAGGAGGTCTTGAAGACAAGATTCTTGTTCCTAAACCTCCTCAGAATTGTGCAACTTGTGGAGACCCGCTTGATGGACTAAATTATCGATCTTGTGCTTTTGTGCGAAAGTGTTTGAATGAAGGTTGGTATACAATTCATGATAAAAACGAAATTTTAAACACTTTCGAGTCATTCAATGACAACATTAACGTTGTTAGTACACCTCAAGAACCATTCGTCTTCAATCAAGACCCCGGTGTAAATTCTTCACAAAGTCTTCCACAAATTAACCACAATTGTTGTTACAAGTGTGGTGATTCGTTAGATGGAATTTTTTGTCAACGATGTACTTGCAAGTCTTGTGGGAACGGTGCTCATATTGGTTATAATTGTCCACCAAAAGCTCCGATTATCTCTAATCCAGAACCATGCAATAAAATCATTGATGAGTCCCCACAAATTTTGTCAAGTGTTCATCTGACATTCAATTCTGAAGATGCGAATTCATTCACTTATGATTCCAAACCTAATTTTGTTGATGATTCTCCTAACGTTTTCAACCCACCTCCACAACCTTCTTTGAATTCTTGTGAATTTTGCGGGAACGATGCTCGTTATGGTCACTATTGTACACATCAAGTTCCGTTTATCTATCCGGAACCGTGTTACAATCAAGACTTTAATTTCCCGCAAGATTTTCATGATTTTCAACAACAATATCTTTGTTGTGAAAATTACGGGGGCCCTCATGAAACTTTTCAATGTCAACCGATGAATGAAGACTATTATCATGAGCAAAATTCTTGCTATGATCCTAATTCTTTTGGTTTTGACCAATTTCAACCCCCGCAATATACCATCAATCATCCAATCTTAAATGCTCAAAATGAGTTTCTCAATTCTCAAAATAAGCTTATGGAGCAAATGACATCCATATGTGATATGGTTGGTCAAATTATGCAAAAGAAGGAAGAAGAAAGGCGAATTGCGGAAGATCAAGCGGCTAAAGATCGATATTGGAAGATTCCCATTTGCTATGATGATGACGAGGACTATACCATTGCAATCACACCCGTTTTATCAACCAAGGAGGTCGTTGACTCTCTCATAATGGAGGATGAGCATCTTGACACTATTCCAGCAACGGAATCAGACGAAGTAATAAAGTCTAGTGTTGAGAACCTTGTCCCAATCCCAAGTGAGTTCAAGGGTATTTCCGAAGATACGTGTCTATTCCATGATGATCCGTCTAAAAGCGTTGATTCCATTCTCGAGGGATTCATCGAAGATCCACCTTTCAAAGAGAATGAGTTTGAATTGGAATGTAAAACGAATGATGAGGCTGAGTGTTTCAATCCGGAAGGCGATAATGATGAGATTGATGCTTTTCTAGCTATCGAAGTTCCTACGTATAATGAAGGTTATTATGACTCGGAAGGGGACGTAACCTATCTTGAGAGCTTGCTTAGTGATGATACTACCCATAATCTTTCTCCCGAACTGTTTTTCGATCATGAACCACATCAACTTAGGAATGAACCAGAGAATGAACCTTTGATAACTTTTTCTCCCAAGAGTGATCCTCTTCACCATGAGTTCACCGGTGAAATTATCACAATTCCTCCAGGAATTGTTAGAGAGCACGAGGATTACATCAATCGAATGTCGTTGCTATGCAGTAATTCATCTTCCCAGACACCGGAAAATTTTCATACAATTATCGAGTCTCTTCCTACATCTACTACTCTCATTGAGGTTAGTGACCCCAATAGGGAAGAGATCGATATATTTTCTGGACCAGATGATTCGATACCACCAGGTATTGAAAGTGATTTTGACTCGGAAGATGACATTATTAACAACTTGCTTAACAATGATTCCACTCATGAACGTTTAACTTTCAATATTGAGCCTGATGCACCAGTGATAAACAATGTTGATGAGCTTAATGAGGATGAATGTTTTGACCCGGGGGGAGGTGAGATTAATGTTGAAGTTGACGATTCCTTTACAATTATCACTTGGACTTTTCTCCCGTTTCTCACCTATCCTGAGGTTTCTCCTTTACTTTCCTCCACCAAAAATAAGGACACCATTTATGACCCCGGCATCTCCACTTAGAGCCGGTGGCCTCTCATCGGGATGGAACTTTCATGTGCTTTAATGTTTGTTCAAACATTAATGAAAGCCCGATTGAGATTTTCTCTTCCATTTACTCTCCCTAAGGACGAATGAATTCAGGGATCGAGTCAAGCTATGTGACTCGGTTACCAAAAACAAAGCGCTTCGTGGGAGGCACCCCATGCTTATCCATTTTCTATTTTTCTTTCTTATTTCTAATGTGTTGTGAGGAGGCTTGTACTCTTCCGTTCTTTGTGTTTGTTGTTTGTACTTGTGATTGTTTGCAGGATTTACCCAACTTTTCTGAAGACTCTCGTGTTTGGTGTTTTGTCCCGGTCCACTCGAGCTTCCTAGCCTTTGCTTGCCATTAGTTTAGGGAAATCCGATATCCTAAAGATTATTATCGACTAACATTTATCTTTTAGCACACTTACATTCGACTTTTTGTGTTCTAGTATGGGGTTTTAAGCCTTAGATTAGGAAACATTGAGGACAATGTTTAATTTTAGTATGGGGTAGTATATCTTCGATATGATCTTACCTACCTTTGCCCGTTGTTCTCACGTACCCTGTTTTCCAGTCAAAATTTAAAAAAAAATATGAAAAAATTTCAAAATTTTCAAAAATAAAATAAGTGTTTTGTCACAATTTTTACTTTCCTACTGGGTGACATAAGAATAAATTTTGACCCGATCGAGCGTGTTGAGCTCTAGCTTGTTCCTTAACTTTTAGGCTAAGCGTTCGCGAAAAATTAGCGAGAACGAAAATGATAGATTAGTATAGTGGGATGCTAAAACAAGGTTAGTTGGAAATCTTAAGAGCTCATGTATGTAATTTGGCTTTTTCTCCCTAAGCTCCTAACCGGATTAATTCAACGTTTGTCTTTCGAAATTAAACTAAATCACCAAATTTTTATGTAAAGTATAGCAAAAAATTTAGTCTTAGCTCAAATTATACTTGAAATTTTTCAAAAAGAAGTTTTCTCTATATAAAAAAAAAATAATAATAAAAAAAATTAAAATAAAATGATAAAATGATGAAAAAATAAAAAATATAATAGTAATAAAATATAATCTGTGGGCTGATAAATGTTTACTCCTTTTGCCGGCTCACAAACGATGTGGAGTTTTCTAAGAAAGCACATAGTAAGAATAAAAAATCCAAGACTGATAAAGTTTGTTGCATCTTGCCAGCTCACAAACAGATGTAGCTGACTTCTAAAAGGTAGAGGGTTATAAGTGCATAACATGTTTTATATTTAAGTGTGATTTAATAATTAGATCTCTTTTTGTTAAATGTAAATATGCTTTGAACTATGACTTATCTATTTTAAGCTAGTATTTAACGGGAAACTAGGGGTTTTTGAAACCTAATGTCCGTGATGTCCGATCTCGTTCTGTGGGTGTCAAAAGCCTTGGTTCACTTAGCCGCAAGGTTGGGATGTTGCCAAGAGAAGTCGCTACATGGATGATCTCGCCCTTCAAACTCATTATTTCTCGAGTAGGAAACATCGAAAACATAGAATTTTTGCAAAATGTTGATTCATGGTTGAAATTCAAGAATAGTACTTCAACCTCTATTTAATAATTGTGGGAGTGAAAAGTTCTCAAGTTGCAAATATGAGTAGTGTTAAGCATCTTAATGATATTTAGCCGGTGATGTCATTTTAAGCTTGGTTGGAGCAAGTTGAAAAATCGGGGACGATGAATTTATCTTTTTGGGGCATTTTCGGTTCGAACTGCATCTTTGTCCCTATGACCTAACAGTTATGGACATTAACGAAAGACGGCGACGATTCTAGGTAGTTGCTAAAATATATATATATATATATATATATATATGGAAAAAAGTTTTGAAAAATGGGAAAATATGGTGTTTTAAAGCTTGTGATTTCTTAACTCTCCCCACAAAAGTCTTTGCTACTTTTCAAAGATTTAGTTTGGGGAAGTTGTGAGGTATTTGGTTTTAGAGCATATAATATTACGTGAGGACACGGCAATCACTTAGTTTGGGGAATTTTGATATGTGAGAAATCACATATCTTTGTTATATCTAAAATGGCCCTTAAATGATCAAAATGTGCAAAAATATGCTTGTATTTGTGTATCTTGTTGTTTGTGTATGTGTAGGTATGGATAATGCAAATATCACAAGGAAATGGTCAAACGACAAAACCCAAAAAAACAAAAACACAAACAAAAAAAAAAAAACCAACCAAACGAAAACCAAAAAAAAAAAACAAAAAAAACAAAAAACCCTAACAAAAAAACCAAAACACCAACACAACCACACAAATACACTAAAAACCAATCACATACCGGGAACTTCGGGAACGGATAGAGTACAAAAGAGCCAGAAGTTTCTAGCAAAAGGTCAACAAAGTCAAGTCTTGGTCAACTCAATTAGTCACCCTCAAAATGACAAATCCACAAAAATACCATAAAACCTTAATGTTAATTTCATAATTCCACAAATGGCCCGAAAACCCTAACATGTTAGCCTTTATTAATAATGGGACTAAACCGTCGTTATAACCTTTTAATAAAACCAAAAAATTAACCATTTACTCCTTTCAAAAACATGAGCCCCCAAGTCAAAGCCCTTCCCCTTGGTCAAACTTACCGCAAACGGTTCTATATAGTCTAAAAAAGGCGACGCGAGTCCCTTTTTTACTGTTATTCATCTTCTTTTAATCAAATACCCTTCAAAATCAAAAGGGGTTAATATCAATGATGTGAGGCATCAAGATTCGAGTACTAAGCTATGAGCTGGAAAAGTTAGACGTCATCAAGCTCTCTCATTAGTCAAGCCGGGACAAGGGTATGACACGTAGGATTCAAGGAAACACACAAGGAATGGAAATTTTTACACTAAATCTTTGCTAAAGAAGCATAAGTACTCTGACACATGGATTGCCACGCTGGAAATCCGTGTGCTCATTTATTTGATCTAACGGTGAAAGATTGGTTTCCAATGATTAGATGTGAATGAATGATGAGGATTAAAGGGAGCATTTAGCCAACTTCAAGACCTTGAACCTTCTTCTTTGGCTATAAATAGCAAGCTTCCTCACACACAACAGGGGAAGCTAGTTAGATAGATTTTTATATTTTAGCTTATTAATTTAGCTTATGTAATTTTTCTTTAAAACTGTTTTTAGCTTATTTGTGATATAATGTAATTTCCTTTTTCACTATTGTAACCAGCTCTTTTATTAATAGAAGTCAAGTTTTCTTATTATCACTTTTACTTTTCTCAAGCTTTACTTGTATATATATTTTTGTTTGAAATAAGCTGCTTTACTATTTCATAGCTTGTTATATGCTGTCTCAAATGATCATTAAGCTCTAAGATTAGATTTGTTCCAACTTAATCATTAACTTTACTTAAATATAAAAATCAGTTTACTACCCTGAGGCTTATGGTGTGATTTGGTTGCTTTGGTATGTTAAGTTACCCTGGAAGAGGATTATTGGACTTTACTAGATTATCCTAGTGATAAGCTAGAGGCTTGTTGATAGCCTCCATTTGAGCTATAAATCTTAGCCTTGTTTAGAGCAAAGGCCCTTGCAAGTCCCCTTTTTACAATTTTAGCTTAATTTTGCATTATTAGCTTATAACTGCTTATATTTACTTATTGCTGTTTTAATTAGCTTATCTATACTTATGTTTGTTTTTTAATGCTTAATATGTTTATTAGTTAGCCTAGATTTTAGTTTGATTGTTATGTTATAAAAACTGTCAAAAATACAAAAAAATAGCATAGATTAGTAGCTTATTAGTTCTGCTTATTCAGTGGCTTAGATCTGTTAGTTAGGATTATTTTTAGTTTGTTATTATCTGATATAACTTGTTTGTGCATTAAAACTCATCTTCATAAGCTAAAAAATGGATTTAGACTTTATTAAGAGGTGTAGGCACAAGGCACAGTACTAAATCACGTTAGTTCTGCATGGCCATTGGTCCTTAGGATTGGTTTAAATTAACATTTGCAGGTTTATAAGATTTGATTTAAGGAAATTTATAGGTTTAAATTAGCTTTCATATATGTGATTTAGCTATAGTTAATTCTGTTAGTTTAAGCTCAGTTCTATTAGCATCATAAGCTTAAGTTTATTTTTCTTAGAATAATTGCTCAATTTACATTTAGGTTGGTGATTTAAAAGTTGTAAAAACTAGCTCTTTAGCTTGCATGTGTTAGTTTTGAGTTTTGGTCATTATTGTGCAAACTGCATCAGCAGTGATAAACAGCAAACAACCATTTTCTAGTTTAAATATCAGAAGGTAATTGTAGGAGTTTGGGCTTGATATTTAGCATACTAGTAGGTTTAAGGTTAATGTCAATCACTCTCAACTTATTTTGTACCTAAAAGTTCATTTGCTTATCTGTCTTTAAGCTCAAAAAGTTGCTAATTTCTTTTCAAAAGTTTACTCAACATATACTAAGTACAATAAGCTATTTTCAAGCTACTTTTTAATTGATTAATTCATTTTCAAAATGATTTTTAAAAGCTGTTTCATGTAGCTTTTAGTCCAGGCTTTAAGTAGGAATAAAAATTATCTTCTTAAGGTTCCATCTTTGAGCTTATTTGTAAGCTCAAAAAGTGCAACCCTTGCTGTTTGTATGTAGTTTTTAGCTTAAGTGCTATTTGGCTTATTTGTGCTTATCTGCTTATTTTCCTAGTTTATTTAGGTCTAATATAGCTTATTAGGTTAGTGTAAGTCAATTTTAGCTTATTTCCTTAGGTTTAGAACTTATTTTTAGCTTATTTGCATATTAGCTTAAAAATCATAAGTTTTTAAGCCTTTTAATACTTCTGTCATTTTTAGCCTTTTCAGCTTAATGTCCTTGCTCATTTTTGTTTATTAGGTTTAGTATCAAGCTTGTCATAGCTTATTTGCTCTTGTGCTTTGCTTATTAGTTCAGAAATTGCCCAAACAATTAGCATTCTAAGCCTTTAAGAGTAAAAAGCATTTATGTCTTAATCTCAGCATTATTTCTGGCTTACTTTGTGGTTTATAAAATTAGTTGTTTTGCAAAAGTTGCTTATTTTTCAGTGTTTCAAAGTTGTAAAAAAAATGGCAAAACAAAAACACTTTTAGGATAGTGGGGCAAGCCCGGGTGAGCAAGACTCAAACCAGGACCTCTACAACCTCTCCAAGCGTTTTAACCCCCCACACACTCAACATTGTGACTACAATACTCTCATACGGATATCTTTGACAATCTATTATTTATATACGTTTTAAGGTTTTAGTTTAATAAGTTGTTTTAGCTTATTTACACGGCTTATTCGGGTAAGCTGTGTCTGTCCAGCTTATTTTTTCCTAGATTCTCATCTTCAGCTATTTTTCATAATTTTTTTAGGAATTTTTATAAATAGTGTAGTATTTTAACATTTATTGTTAAAATCATTTTTATTCTAAAAATTATAAAAAAAGTCAAAAAATATAATTCTTTTTTAGAAAATTTCTTCTTAAACATTTAGGACTTAGGAAAATTAGATTTACGTTAGTAGGGTTAAATTGTAAAATCTTGTTTTTTAAAGAACGGGATTGAATCCCGTTCTTGTTTTCTTCACGTTTTTAGCTTTAAGCACCTTCTTTTTTTTCTAGTTTCCTTTGTTCTAGCTTTTAGTCATTTAAATCTTATAAAAATAAAAAAGATCATTGTAGGACTTATTTTTGTTGATTTAGGGTTTTTAGGTACAGTTTAGAATCCCAATTTGCTGTTTTTAGTTAAAATTTACTTTCCTTATTGATTTCTTGTAGTTAGTTTAATTGTTCCTTTAATTTGCTCACTTAGTTTTTAGAATACAATTATCTTCGAACCAATTCAATTCATTGTCAAATAACATACGTGGTCAATTTCATAAATCTTTTGGGAAACGACGGTAATTCACTACGGTTAAAAACGTGTTGTATTTTGTAGATTTTTCCTACTACCTTTGTCCTCAAGGGTAGTTTTGGAATTTTCTAGACTTTGGATATTATTACGTATATTATTGACACGATCAGTTACCATGTTATGGCGATTTGAGGACTGTGATCATACACGAGTCCCACAAGTCAAAATACTCTATCCATCCGGGTTTTGACAAGATGCATCAGGACATGAAGAAGCTATATTGGTGGCAAATATGAAAGCCGACATCGCCACTATGTTAGTTAAATGTTGTCGTGTTCCAAGGTCTAGGCAGAAAATCAATGGCCATCAGGATTGTTGGTACAACCCGATATACCTCAATGGAAGTGGGTCAACATCACTATGGATTTTGTCACAAAGATTCCTAAGTCGTCACAAGGCTATGGCACTATTTGGGTGATTGTCGACCAACTTACTAAGTCTGTAATCTTTGTACCGATGAGGGAAACTGATCCCCTAGAGAAACTAGCAAGAATGTACCTAAAGGAAGTGGTCACAAGGCATGGAATCCCTATCTCAATTATTTGTGATCGTGACCCCAGATTCGCATCACATTTCTAGAGGTCACTTCAGAAAGCTTTGGGTTCTAACCTAGACATGACTACTGTATATCATCCGCAGACTGACGGACAAAGCGAGAGGCACTATTGCAAACCTCGCAGGAATATGCTGCGTGCTTGTGCGATCGACTTTGCTAAGGTTGGTTTACCATTATCCCATTAGTCGAGTTCTCGTATAACAATAGCTATCACGCTAGTTTCAAGGCTGCACCATTTGAAGCACATTTTGGTCGAAAGTGTCGTTTACCTGTGTGTTGGGCCAATGTTGGACAAGTGCAACTCACTGGTCCAAAAATAGTTCAAGAAACAACAGAGAAAAACCTTCGAGGCCGGATGTTCTGAAAACTACACTCTCTGAGCTACGTTATAGGCACCGGAAACTTGACAAAAGCTATTATAATCATTGAGATATCAGCCAAACAACACATCCCTAAATTCTGTCCCAATCTAAATCAAATTCTAACGCGAATTAAGTCTAACCAATTACACCCATAAGCTTCTAATTAAACCCTAATCATTGCAATATGATTAAACTTCATTAATTTACTCATTTTACAAAACCCTAATTCCATCATAATAACTATTACATGAATTAATGATTAATAACTAACAAGGATTAATTAAAACTTACCTTAGAGCTTGATTTCTTCACAAAAGCAAAAACCCTAATTTTTTTCTCCTCTTTTCTCTTTGTTTGACCGGTTATACCAAGGGGGGGAGGGTTATTGGATTTTATTTTGTATTTATAGGCCCCTAACTAATTATAGATAAAGTCTAATTAGAGGTTGTTTCCTTTTAAAATTCTTTTTCTTCTAAAATTCGTATTTTACTATTCATGTATAAAAATATATTTTATTTATTTATTTATTAATTACTTAATTATTTGCTTTACCTTAAGTTTTTATAAAAACCTAAGCTTATTTGAGTATACCTTTTTGCGTAAACGCACTTTACTAAACCTTTAAAAATAATTAACTTTTCATTTTTATTAATCCTAACTTTCCAAAAATAGAAATTTCATTTCTCTCATATCCTAACTTGTAAAACCTAATCTTATCTTAAATCACTAACACAAAATTACAGATACGTATAATTACTTACATAATTAACGTGAAACCGCTTCAATCACCGAAATCATTTCCTTGTCACCAAAGGTGAACGAAATGAATTCCACAAAATCCAACACAAATCCAATCCCAATGAGACGATCACGCTCAATGGATTGATTATCCAATCTCACATATCCCACACAAACACATATAAACACGTATAAACACATATAACACATAACCCATACATTGCAACAGATACATAAGTCAACACTAATAGTTTGACTAACCTGCTCAAGTCATGGTTGTCACAACCCTCATCTTGTCTTGGACTTCCATGTACACTCTTTGACTAGTCCTTATGGTACATAAAGCTTGCACTAGTAAAGATCATACACACTTCTCATTTCTTTGGTGAAAAATCACACATATTCTCTCTTTTTCCCTCACCAAGCCCACGGCTCAAAACCCTCACTATAAACCATCCATAAAAAATTTATTTACCACATTTATAAACATTCCTACATTATTTCTAAGATAACCTAAGGTGTTTAGAAGGTTTGGTTAAGCATCTACGAGTGTTGAAGCAAGAAAAGGAGTTATGATTTCTTTGGAAAAAGTAAGGTTTTCTTGGTATTGCAAGCTAGGGTTTGTCATAGATTGTGTTGTTCATCACCATACTTCATATTAAGGTTACCTAAAACTCTTAATCTCTTCACTTTAATGATTTTATGCATATATAATGTTTGTGTAGTTAATCACCATCTAAGAACTTGTTTACATGTAAAAATAGATTTTTACACATGTTTATGATGTTGGTATCATGTTATAAAGGGAGTATAAGTATTGTACATGTGTGGATTATGTATAAAAAGTATATATAATCAAGTTAACAAGTGTACTTATGAAAGTTCATGAAAATATAAGTATGTACACATTTGGATCTTGTGATTCTTGGACATTTTTGGACAATGATGGAGTTAAGGATCCTAGGAATGTAATACATGTGATATATAGTGTTGTAAAGTATTTGTAACAAAGTGGTTAAACTATAAAGGTATAAAATCAAGTTTTAAACATGTTTCATCAAAATGACCAAAAAGGTCTGATCAAATTCGTCATATAACTTATTCATTTTATATTTTTATAGAATACTACATGTAACAAGGATCTTGAGCATGTAGAGAACTCGAAAAACGGATCTATAACGAAGAAGATACGTAATTTACAAGTTATACGATAATAAACGGGTTTATAAAAGAAATTTTATAAAAACAAGTTACAAAATACTACTGATATATAAGGTTGGTTATTTTTCTCAGATCACACATATTTTTAGGATTCCAAAATATTAAGAATCATAATTTTTTGATCAATAACGAAGGAGTTATGAATTTCGCAAGTTTACGGTAATTAAAGTTTATAAATATAATTTTATAAACTATGAACAGTAAAAATCAATATTCATAACAAATACATATTTTTGAAAAGTGTTATATTTTGATATAATTTGTAATTACGAAGACGTGCTCGAAAGAGTTCCTAAAATAGGAGCTAAAACGGATAAAATACGACATTTACGGGTTTTACGATAACTAAATCTATAAAAATAAATTTATAAACTGTCATGAACAGTAAAAACCACTGTTCATCAGGGGACTAAAAATATGAAAATATAATATTTTGATAACTCGTCTTAATACGAAAGCGTGGACATAAGAAACACAAGAAACGGGCTTAAAACGATAAAGTTACGTCGTTTTTACTAATGAAATATTTATAAACGTTTTGACTTTATAAATACGATTTCACAAACGCAATTAGATGGTGATGTAGCTATATAGAATTATATATGGTGGTAGTTGATCAAAATTCTTAGTACTTATACGACCTATATTGGATTAGGTTACATTCAGTCATTATCGTGAAGCATTTTCTGTGATATAATTGTTATCATACACACACGGTGAGTTCATAACCCTACGTTTTACATTTTAATGATTTACAAGTTTTGGGGTGAGAAACATATGCATGTTTTACAATTGGACGCAACCAGACATTTTACATTATGATTACGTGTTTGCCTAAGTAGCGATAACCCTCTAAGCCTATTATCATGAATTGTCAATTACTGTTGTGAGCGCGAATGTTATAAATAGATCTATTTGGGATTGACATCCCCGTTCGGGTGAGTCATGCTCACTATGCCGGTTTGCCGGACAACGAACGTATACCATGTCGGACATAGGATGTTGCGGGTTAGAACATTATCACGGGCAATGTTGGCAATTTATATTGCATTTCATACATGTCGAGCTTCCGTGTCATGAGCTTAGGAAAACGTAATCACATTTTATGATGTTTGCATATGTTGCATTATCATGGGGAAATCTTGCGGTCCTACATTATACATTTTATAAACCTATGAATTCACTCAACAATATGTTGATGTTTTAAGCTATGTTTTTCTGGAGATCAATAAGCACGAGGTGCAAGGGATACATTGGTGGTCTTATATTTTAGATGTCATATGCATGAAGATTTGGTTGCATTACATTTTGGGATAATTGTTATGAACTTAAATCTTGTATTTTGAACAATGAACATGTAAAGCTTCGGGCTTTTGTAACAACACTTTGCCAAATCCAATGTATCAGTTTTAAACGACTTTTAATGGTCGTTCTTATATATATCTTGTGTTATTGATCTATGAAGTACCACCCCCAACCCATATTCCGCTGCGACCTAATTTGGGGGTGTTACATATATATACAACCCTCCTAGCATGTTAGGAGGGTGTTGCTTCTCATTTTCTCATAGTGAAAGCCTCCATTTTTTTTCTTTTATTTTTCTCTCTAAATCCTCTTTCTCTCTCTAAGATTTTTTTTAGTTTCGTGAGTGTTTGATGTGATGTGAGAGCCTAACAGAACTTGATGATTCCATTGAATTCCGATGTGTGAATTTGATTTGTGGATCTTTTCGATGATAATGAATTGTTGTGTGGTTCAACCAGTTAACCTGTGATTTTTCCCTCCAAAAATTAATTTCAAAATTTTATTTCGCTAAAATTTAAAATTCTCTTTAGAATCCAATTCTAAATGTAGGAGAAAATTTTGAAAATATAAAATTTTGCCGTCCATTTTTAATAGTAAAAATTTGAATTTCCTCTAAAAAATTTGAATTTTAGCCCAAAATTTTCACTGTTATACCAAAATTTAAATTTGACGTAAAAATAAGCTATAAAGTTTATTGGAAATATTTTTTTCTGTGGGAAGGATATTTCGCGGGATTGATCAATGTACTTGTTTCACATAATGAATCCCGGTCATGTTTCGCACATATAACATATGTAATGTTTCTCACAAATATGTTCATGTGTAATGTTTTGCACAAATATGTTCTTGTGTAATGTTTCGCAAAATGTGTAAAATTTTGCAGAGTTTTGTTTCGCACAGCTTATGTATTTCGCACAAATGTTACACCTATCACGAATATTACACAAACATATTTCGCACAATTTATGTATTTCGCACAAATGTTACACCTGTCACAAATATTACACAAACATATTTCACACAACTTGTGACACAAACATATTTCGCACAAATGTTACACCTGTCACGGATGTTACACAAACATATTTCGCATAATTATTACACTAACATATTTCCCATAATTCTTCACATGCACATTTCGCATAATTCTTCACATGCACATTTCGCACAAACGAAACAAACACAAAAATCACATAAAAACCACACTTTTTAACATTTTTTCTTGAAAACTAAGTCTTACTAGGCAATATCTATCATAAAAATCTAAACTTTTATGTTTTTAACAACAAAAATTTAAGATCAAGATTTTCAAAATATGCTTAAAAATAAAAAAAATAAGATTTTTTTCAGGATAAAACACATACAAACGCACTAAACACACTAGTTATGGTTTAAGAATAGAAAGATACTAGCTTTTTGACAAAATAAGCACATAAGCAAAATAAGCCGAATCTATATAAGCTTAAAAGTAGCCATGAAATAAGCAAAAACAACCACACACGAACACTATAGATCCCAAGATGAAACCATGGCGAATGATACCAATTGTAGAATATTGATTTCACATAAATCTAGCATACATACATACGAAATAGAGAGAATAGAGGTGAAAGAAAGGA
This sequence comes from Tanacetum coccineum, assembly GCA_026074375.1. Classification (NCBI taxonomy): domain Eukaryota; kingdom Viridiplantae; phylum Streptophyta; class Magnoliopsida; order Asterales; family Asteraceae; genus Tanacetum; species Tanacetum coccineum. The sequence continues at coordinate 34,874 of BQNB010014162.1, read as the reverse complement.
TGGTGGAGGTGTTGGACAATACTTCATTTATTTCTCTTTCACATGTAGAAAACACACGCACTCATACACACACCCTCTCTATGAGTAGAGAGGGCATTATATATTCCCTTGGCCGGCCATGGGCCTTCTTATGAGCTTCCATGGATCGGGCCTTGGTCTATTACATAGATTAGCCTATCGAACTAGCTTAACAAACTAACTATTACACGCTTGATATCATCTAACTATTACAAGGCTCATGAGATCGATAATGATCGTCACCTCACTAAAAACTAAATTTCTAACACTTATTTTAGTTGGTTTGAGAGTTTTGAGAGATAATTTCGCGTATAGAGAATATGGCATAAGATTAATGCTAGCACCAAGATCGGCCAAGGCATTGCAAGAGAAGGTTTTGCCAAAGGTACAAGGAATAAGAAAACTCCTGGGGTCTTTAGGTTTGGGTGGAACTTTGTTTTGGATGATAGCTAAACTTTCATCGCTAAGGAAACCGAATGAAATTCTTTCAAGCTTGTGCTTATTGGTTACAAGTTCTTTGAGAAATTTTCCATTATTCGGCATTCTTGCTAATACATCTACTAGAGGTGCGTTGATTCGAACGGCTCGAATCTGTTGTTCCCTCTTAGTTGGTGAATATTAACTACAAATTTAAGCTTCACTAACCCATGACATGTAAATAAAGTGACATATTAATTTCTTGAAAAAGGTTTTGTGTACGTAAAGATAAACAATAAGTAAAAGACACAAAAATAAATTTTCAACGTTTAACTCTTTTTATTAAGAATTATACCCCATTGTATACGGAACTACAATGAGGAATGAATGACAATGTGTGTGTGTGTGTGTGATCTGATCACTAACTACTTTGCATAAACCTAAAGTGTTATGCAAAGCTGACTACTATGCTAACCAACTATGCTCACTCAAGGACTTAGTAGATTTGGAGGAGTAGGTGTTTTGTAAAAGATACGACTTTAATTGCACAAAGCATACTCCTACTCCTTTACAAGACATTTTCTATTTATACTACTTAGGTAGGGTCATACCCACATGGGTGATAACTGCGTGTCCCAATGCTAATGGGTTAGTACATGTTTGATGTGTCGTTGTGTGTAGGTATATTTTATGTATCAAGTTTTACTATTTATATTTTACCGACTTTACCTAAAACAACACTTTAACGGGTAGTGTACCTAATCAGTTGTAGCTTCATTGGTAAGTAGGGTGTCGATCACTAAGAGAAAGAACTAATTCTTATTTTAGTTATCTACGTTATTCTATTCTATGTTAAACCTATGCTAAACCTAAGTTAATCCTAATTCTAACGGATAAACAGGGGTTTTCAGTCTGAGAGACTGGCATGGGTTTTGATGGTGACTTAAGGCTACTTAAGATACTCTAATGCACAGAAGAGATTAATCAGATGATAAAGGAATAGTTCAATCCTATGGTAAGGAAAGTGTACTAACCATGATTAATACGATAGAACGCATGATTCTTTATTAGTACAATGACTATCTTATTGTTGTCCGATATATCATTCCTAGATTATGCGATACTTCTTCCTAAAACTGAGACATGCTAATTCTATCACAATTAGGCATATCCGCATAACGTATTCGCGGTTGGTTATAATCTATCTTAGAAGTTTGATGCGGGTGATCTCACTAACGACTAGCTCACGGAGACTTTACTAACTTACTGCTTAAAATCCTTTTATATACTGGTACTCTACTAGCCCCAATCCATCCTTCAAGGAATTAGAACGTTATTTGTTAATCCTAGGTCACCCCCTAGTCCAACTTGTTCACTAAACTTTAAAGGGCATGACATCACATTAATTTGTGATCTTATTATTCTAGATATTTAGATTTCAGATATGGAGAGCTATCCAGGTATCTAGCTAACTCTTTATTTGTATTCCTAGACCCAGTTGAATGATAGGTCACATACTTAAGCACATAAGAGAGTATAAATTGATAAACATAAGCCAATACACAAGCAAATAAGTGGAAATCGATATAAACAAAACCAAAAGTTAAATCTTTATAAACATGGCTAATACCTTTAGGTATTAGCCGATATCCATTGTAATTACAAATAAAAATGTCATAGACGAACGATTAAGATAAACTAATCAAGTTAATGAATGATACCAACAACCAAACATGTATTTAGAGTATAAGGGAAATACACGATATTTCCTTGGTGATTAAGAGCTTTGCTTGACATTCTCTGCCCTTCTTAGCCTCTGAAAATCATCGTCTGTGATTAGGATTTGAAAATATGGTTAACCACACCCTAAATTCGTGTTTAGGGTTTTGTATTGATAGCTTCTGGAATTAAGTCAATACGCCAAATTCGTTGAGGTTTATACGGCGTATTGGAGTTTCCTTAGAGTAGGGACCACGTTTGTCATCTTCCAGAATATTCTTTGAGTATATCTTCATAGATACGGCGTATGATGCATTTTGAATATGGCGTATAGGTGATTATGTCTTTGTGGTTTCTTGTGAAGTTTAGGCGTAGATACGCCATATCTTCTTGATAGATACAACGTATTGAATGTCAGATCAGTAGGTTTCTTGATTTCTTTGTTAAAGCTTCCAAAATGTGCGCCTTTTAGCTAATCTTCACCAATTGCTCCACAATTACTGCAAATAACTAATATAACAGATTAAGTACCAATTCATGCAATAACTGTATCAAATGGGTAATTTATATGGAATAAATGATGCTACAAAAGTGATTATATTTGATGTCATCAAATAATCCCCTACTTGAATCCTACTTGTCCTCAAGTAGACTTTCAAATTTTTTGTAAAAATGTATCCCAACCTAAGTTTATGATCTTTTCCGTTAAGCATTTTTCTTGTTAGATTACTAGTACACAACCAAACACCTCATAAAATAAAAAACTGAAAACACTCAAATCGCTCGACTAATCTATGTGGTAACATGTAACTAATTCGCTCAATTGCTCGGTCGTGATGAGTATTCTATCATAGGCTTGGCAAGGATACTCATCTCCACCACTAAAGCTAAGGAGTAAAAATTCTATAAAGGTAAATTGGGTTTTATTTTTGACAGTTTAAAGGGATTGATCACTCTTTTAATCTCTATCGATACCAATATTCTAGAAAAGGTGACAAAGACCATACATACACACCCATAATGATTGGATAGACACATAGGACTGCATTCAAACCTTAACTAAAATAAGCTAAAGATTAGGACTAGTAGTCTTCACCAAAAGTCGTAAACCAGCAGGGGCGACAAACTACACATACACATCCATAACGATAGAATAGACATACGTGATTGCAATCATTCCCCCACTCGAGTAAAACCAAGGGTTAGGACGAAGAGTAATATAGGGTATGGATCTTCTAACTCTTTCACTGATAGTAATAAACCAACAAGGCGGACAAAATCACACATACATGGCCGTAACGACGGAATAGACATGCATGATTGCCCACATCCTCATTAGAGTAAGACCAAAGGATAGGAATTAGGAAAGGGAAAATAATTGTTGTTAAAGAAAATGAAGCAAATAGATATAGTCCTAGGCACAATGTAGCTAGTTACTTTCCCGACCATCCCTTGATAAAGACATAAATTGGTAGACTAACTCACATTTCTAACATGGAACAATCAACGCTTTTGAAGAAACGAATCAAACTCAAAGAATATCTCGATCAATAGATCAATGAAAACAACCTAAGTTGGTGTTCCCATAACGGTCAACTCCTAATCATCGCAATTACAACTCTAGTGGCAACTTTTGCTGCTTTATACATACTTTTACATAGTTGATTTATATTACGTACCAACTCTAATACAACAATACTCCACAAACATCTTTTTTTGTATTTTTCTAATTTTTTCAATTTTTTTAAACACTAAGAACTGAAATATAAAACTAATGTGTAGAATTTCACCATCTCATGACTACGATAAATCTGAATAATTGATTTCTAATCATAATAACGAAGTTGTAAAAATACACGAGCGAACTACTACTTTTACATTCCCGTTGCATTGTGCAACTTCCCGTGTAACACCCCCAAAAATACGACAATGCAGCGGAATACCACATGGGGTGCTACTTCATAATACACAGCGCTAGATACAAGAGAACGACCTCTAAGTGTCGTTTGAAAAGTAATCTCGTTGATTTAATCAAAATCTGAATTTGATATAACAAAATGTCCCATAATTGCATCACAATGAAAAGCTTGAATGTATAGACTCCAATGCACTTCAAGAAATCCGAGCATATAATTTACCTGAGAAAACATGCTTAAAAAGGTCAACATAAAGTTGGTGAGTTCATAGATTAGTTTAAATATGAATGTAATCCACTGTATCATCACAGTACCATGTAAAAATCCCAAAGATTTTATAAAGAATGCACGACACATTTTATGTCACCCAAAAGTACCAATCTTATCCCAAAGATTTTTATAAAGAATGCATGACAAATTTTATGTCACCAAAAGTACCAATCTTATCCCAAAGATTTTTATAAAGAATGCATGACAAATTTTATGTCACCAAAAGTGTATCCCTCTGGACACCCCAGTGCCTATTGACTTCCTAAAATAATATATAAAATAAAGTAAGGACCGCAAGAATTTTCGCGTGATAATGCAACACATGCAAATCTCAACAAAAATTAGATACATTTACACTAAGCTCATGACACTGAACTCGACCGATCTTTCTTGCAATTAAACTATATATTGCAATTTCGCCATATGATGTCTAACCCTAAACATCCTAAATTCGACATGCTATAACGTTCGTTCACGGTGATAGCTAGTCACCCGAACGGGGAGGTCGTTTCCCGAATAGATCTATTAAATAACATTCGCGCTCACATAGTGTAATTCCCAACTACATCTATGCAATTGACAGTTCATGACATGGGACTTAATTGGGTTAACGCTACTTAGGCAAACATGTAATCAATACTTGCGTCCAATTCATAAAACAAGGCATGTTGTGTCCATTTATAAAACGATGCATATTTTCATCCCAAAAATATATATAACCGTTATCCAAAACGAGTTCAAATTGAGCTATAGAACTCATAATATCCTTTAAAAACAATCACATTGTTATAAGATAACACAGTAAGTAAAGAGTTTGTAGACAAGCATGTATTCCCCCTCGCGGGTTTATAAACATTCAAAAGATTGAAAAGCGAGGTTATGAACTCACCTTGATGTTGAAGAACGATTGATAGGTAGGCATCTAATTCACATTGATGATGAAGAATGATTGACAGATAGGCATCTAATATGCACAATACGAACGGAAGACGAAACGGCTCGATCAAGAAGATGCAGCTTAACTTAACGGCTAAGTCCCACTAGCCTAGGATAACTCATTGAGGTTTCCACGATGAATGGTTATGTCAACCGACATGTTGACAAAGATTAGAATTTAAATCTTTGAAATGATTTGGTGGTTGGTTAAATAAATAAATTTAGAATATTCCCAAAGTGTGTAATATATATACTTTATATATTACATATGAAAAATAACCCTTATTTGCTTCATACCGTGAGTTATATCACAAGGACAATTAAGCCAAAGATTTATGAAAAGTATATAATAATTTGCAAGTATTATATAAAACGTGTGAATAAATAATTAAACCCAATTATTTCGACAGCAATTCAATTGGTAACGGACTTTGAATAAAAACAGACAAATGCCTTAATGTTATAAATTAAACAACCGATGTTTGTAACCGTTCATAACCATTATAAAATATAATTTAATATTTTATAAATTATGTTTCATTCCTTTAATAAGTCGTGTCTAAAACATTTCGCCTCATTGTAAAAGTATAGTTTTTGCTCGTTGTCCAGGTTATTGTATAATACTATTTAATATATCTTAAAACATATCTTAATCCCTTTTATCGTTTATCTAAAATAATAATGTTTTAGTGAATCGTGAATATAGAAAATTATATAAATTTTCGTCATGACTTTCCCGTTTATAAATCGTTTTCCATTTTCGCAAAACTAAACGTTTTCCCTTATTCAATATGTATCGTAATTATTCATGTTTCCATTATCTCAAATGTTCGCGTTTTCTAGATATAACATATCTATATATCATTATATTTATATTAAACCAATCAATAAATATTATATTTATTTAACCGATTAAAACCCACCAAATAATATTTATCCAGTTTTAATATTTATTAAAACTTAAGTTATTTTTATTTGTCGTTATGATATATAAACCAAACAAACCCTTGTTGATTGCCGCTAACCAAACGCACCCTAACGGCTGTTTAACTAGATCCAAACGCACCCCTTGTGTTATTCTGCCAAACCAAACACCCCCGTTTGGCAAAACTGCCAAACCAAACACCCCCGTTTGGCACAACTGCCAAACCAAACACCCCCGTTTGGCACAACTGCCAAACCAAACACCCCCGTTTGGCAAAACTGCCAAACCAAACACCCCCCTTGCTGCCAACAAACAAAACGCACCCTAGTTTGCGACACAACTTAAATGAACCCCCCGGCTGACCCACAAAAACAACAATCATATTCGTGGTGTCAAAACCCCACGACCAAACAAACACCCCTCGCTGCTAAACCAACCCGACAGCCCAACCCCCCCGGCTGCCTACCCGACTGTCCCCGCAGCCACCCGACGCACACCCCCACCCTACGCACACACCCCCTTATTGCTATAACCCCATACCGACGCACACCCCTTGCGGCTGTTATAAACCACACGCACCCGCTGCGGTTCAAAACCCCAAGCCAAACGCGCCCCTACCGGTGCAAAACCAAACCAACCGCACCCTTTTTTATTTCTAAAACCAAACATGCCCCTCGGGCTGTTTTTGATATACCAAACCCAACGCACCCGGTTGGTTCGTGACAGCCCAAAACGCACCCTGTTGGTGGTGGTACACAAACCAAAACGCACCCTTTATTGTTGTTACAATCCACCCGCACCCTTGTGGTGTTAATAGACCCATACACCGAACGCACCTTGGTAGTGACGACGGTGATGACCCGATGATGATGATGGCGTGATAATGATGATGATGGCATTGTTGCTGTGGCTGCCGGCGGGGGAAAAACGCGAGTGGAGGAGAGTGAGGTAGTGGGGCGGGTAGATCCGGTCGTGAGGACCATTTTTGGTTTTGATCGGAAAATCCCGCCGAAAAACTTTTCCGGCGGCGGTGGCCGGAATCCGGTGAGTGAGGGTGGCCGGCGGTGGGGTGGCATGAGAGGGGAGAGAGAGAGTTGATGAAGATGTATGTGTTTATGTATATGAAGATGAAATGAAAAAGATATATAAATTTGTATTTATATTAAAAAGTTATAAAAATTGTGACAAGTCCCCAATAGTTTAGGGTCTATTTTGTAATTTCTTTATTATAGTTTTGATAAAAACGGTTCGGGACTCGTTTGAATGACTTAACGGATGATTCGAGTCGCGAAACTCGCGTCATTGTTTTTCATATCATTTTTCCGATAAAAACGAGTATTTATTTGATAATATTTCATAAATATTTTATAACATTTAATAAAATACCTATCATTCATTTTGTGAACCGGTTTCGTCTCGTCCGTAATAAAAATGAATTTAAGCTCGAGTATTCGCGTTATCAACAACGCTTTTCATTAAAATGATTACTAATTTATTTAATATTTTTATTAAATAAATACTGATAATTAAAAACAAATTTAATTGTTTTTGTGTGCCCGCGTTGTTTATTGTTCGAATAATGTTTGCGGTGCTGTTTTAGCCCTTTTCGGCTCGTTTCCAGGTCTCGGGCAAAACTGAAAAGTTGTCAGGAATGTCGTTTCACATAGAATTACTTTAGGGTCCGAGCCGTGAAAACGTGATTTAGATGGTCGTTCTTATAAGTCAAGCCAGATCCTAAAAGTCAACGATTGAAATCGTCATTTAAAAATTCGAAAATTCTCGGATGTTACACCTACTGTTAGTCACTATTTGTTTTAGTCTGATACGCGTTTACTTTTAATTTTGCTTTTGAGATAAATCGCGTAGACTAGAAATAACCATTTAATGTAAACGGTCATCAAATAAATTGAGGTTTACATCAACCAATAATATATAATTATTAAGAAGATAATTATGTAACTTGCGTATATTTTTTTTGGTCACGTAAAAGGGTTACGTTTCGCAATAAAATACATTTGGACATACCCCGGAAATACCTAGACTTACCTAGACTCAAACCAATAAGTGAACACGTCAATGGAGAAAGTGTAGTCGCATGGTTACGTCTATATAAAGTTATAAATGTCTTAAGGCAGAGTCTCGTTTCTACTATCTGTAATGTTCGATTATCCACATCAACGTGGCTTATGGATGTAAGTACCCAACTTACTTGGCAGTACTTAATTAGTATCATGACTTAAATTGGTATACTGTTTGTCTGCAATGAGTAATTCAACTGAATACTATATCGACATATGCTTATCTTGTTTAAGGTAGGTTTCATCACCTAGTTGATAGAGTTTGTACATCCGGGACCACTCCAGGACCCAACAACAGCAACCATAACGACAATAACTATGACAAATGGTGATGGGATTGCAGAGGGTGAGGACCCTCCGAGAAACAATATCCCCAGAATAAAGTTTAATAAATGAGGGGAGCTCGCAGAAGAGCTTATGCGATAGACGGCGGATTTTGGTACTCAGTCGCTAGTTTGAGGACGAATCAACTCCATTAACTCAAGTATGTAACAAGTCTGTCAGTTCCACGAACAGTTTATGATCGCAAGGATTTGCAATCACAAAAGTAACAACTTAAGAATGAGATAAGGTAATTCCAAGTGAGGCCTTAAGATTCTGCCGAGTGGTAGAACACGATTGTGTTTCTAGACCCTTTTCAACAGATTCTGGCGATTTTCGAATTTAGGTTCATACTCGTGTCATATCGGATACCATTAAGCCCACTCATTTATAATTCATTATTTGCATAAAGAAGCGTCCTAATTTATGTAAATAATCAATTGATAAACTTATGGTTCGGTGATTTATTGGTTATATTTTATTTAACGGAATAGGCGTCCCATTTCCTTTCAAATTAAACATATTATAAATATTCCTTACTTATTAATTCTCGACTGCATTCGCGTCCCACATAAACCTTCAAGGTGATGGATGACATGACGATGCATGTGCTCTAATGAGTATGGGACGAGTGATTTAAAACTCGTCTTTGGAAGCTGGGAGTAAAAACTGACTAGGCAGAGATCAATATAGAGTTCAAGATAGTTAATGAGTACCTTGGTTAGAGTAAACCAGGTAAAAGTCTCGATGAACCAGTCAGCATAGCAAATATCATATAAATCTTCCTATTACAAGTCCCGCCTATACAAGACTTGTAACATTTAGATTCATACATAATCCTATGGAGACAGAATTATAACGGCCTTCGTGTAATACAATATAGTATAAAGCTATGAAGAAAATAATATTCTTAGAGACCATTGTTTAACTTACAATGTCTGAGAACGAAGGGAGACCATTGCGCAACACACAATGTCTAAGAAATAAAATGAGACCATTGTATAACTCACAATGTCTGAGGTATAATTGAGACCATTGTTTAACTTACAATGCCTGAGAACGAAATGAGACCATTGTGCAACTCACAATGTCTAAGAAGTAAAATGACCATTGTATAATTCACAATGTCTAAGAAGCAAAGATGAGACCATTGTATAACTCACAATGTCCAAGAAGCAAGATGAGACCATTGTATAACTCACAATGTCTGACGAGTAGAATGAGACCATTGTATAACTCACAATGTCTTAAAAATATTCTGGTATTTATATAATAATTCTTATATAAATAAGCGTACGATATACGCGAAAGGAATGCAAGCATATATATATATTATATATATATATATATGTATGCCACGTAAGCACTTAATGCAGCACGTAACGTAAGCACATAAGCAAGTAGCGTGTATGCACTTTGAAAATGTTTGTTGTGATGCAATGTTTGTGAAAACGACTATAGTCTAGGGTAAAATATGCAACCTAGTTCTCTATAGCCAGTGCTCTGATACCAATCTGTAACACCCCCAAAATTCGTGTCGCAGCGGAATAGTGTGTCCTGGGGCGTTACTTCATAATACACAGCGCTAGATACAAGAGAACGACCTCTAAGTGTCGTTTGAAAAGTAATCTCGTTGATTTAATCAAAATCTGAATTTGATATAACAAATGTCCCATAATTGCATCACAATGAAAAGCTTGAATGTATAGACTCCAATGCACTTCAAGAAATCCGAGCATATAATTTACCTGAGAAAAACATGCTTAAAAAGGTCAACATAAAGTTGGTGAGTTCATAGGTTTCTGTAAATATAAACGTTAGTTCCAATAAATGTATCTGCCCACTGTATCATTACAGTGTCATATAAAAAAAATGTTTAGTGACTACTGTCTCCCTACAGTATCATAAAATAATTGTGTGACCATTTAAATTCTTAAATGTCCTTCCAAAATGTACGTATGATTTTTAGAAATCAATTAGCTGTAAAATATGCAAGACCATTTCAATCCCCAATTAGTCCCAAAATGTACGTATAAAAGTTGGATCACAAATATCCAAAGTATGTATTGCTACTTTATTTAAGTGTGAATAAATCCATGATTACTATTACTCTAAGTTCACAACACCGAAACCTTAACCACAGTTCATGTTGTTACGTATTGTTACCATGTGGGTGCCTCTTCCCAAAGACCTATTGGGTGCCTCTTCCCAAAGATATACTGGGTACCTCTTCCCAAAGATATACTGGGTGCCTATTCCCAAAGATATACTGGGTTAACGATTACTTAGCCAATACATAGAAGTTTAAAGTAATTGTACCCCTGTTAGAACGATTGTTGACCCCGCAGGCGCCAATCCAATCGTGATCCGACATGGTATAACGTTTCGTTCCTTCCACCAGTGATAGCTATCAACCCGAACGGGGATGTCAATCCCAAATAGATCTATCTATAACATTCGCGGCATCACACTCCAAGTGATTTACAGTTCATGCAACCTAAGCTAATCCATAATCATAAAAGTATAGAATGCGTTTACGTTCAAAAAAGTAAACCCAGTATTGTATCTCCTCGCGAGATATATAAATGAGTATGTAAACCAAACAGGTAATCAACCATGTAAATGCGTTTGTAAACCAAAATGGGTATGCAACGAGTTGAAAATGAAGCACTAACAGTTTTTAAATCAAACACCAGTAATTGAATTTGGTAACAAGCATGTATCTCACCGCCAAAATAAAATGTAAAACATGTAAAACGTGGGGTATGAACACACCTTGAATGTTGAAGAACGATGAAAGGTAGGCATCTAATTCACATTGATGTGAAGAAATGATTGACAGAATAGGCATCTAATATGCACAATACGAACTGAAGACGAAGCTGCCTGACCGAGAAGATGCAGCTTAACTTAACAGGCTAAGTCCTACTAGCCTAAGATAATGTGTTTGGGTTTCCCGGTGAATTGTTATGTCAACTGCGCCGCGATGAAAGATTTAGATTTTTCATTGTAAAGGTTTGGTGATTGGGTTAAATAAATAAATTTTAGAATTATGTGTCTAAAGTGGTAAACATATACTTTATATATTACATATGAAAAATAACCCTTATATGCTTCATACTGTGTGTTATATCACAAGGACAATTAATCCAAAGATTAGTGAAAAGTATATAATACCTCGCATGTGTTATATAATAAGTGTGGATAATTAATTAATCCCAAATAGCACACACACAACAATCAGTTTAATTAAAAAAAAGACTTTGAATAATGGTAAAACAAAGTCCTTAACTTTATGAATTAAACAACCAATGTTGATAATCGTTTATAATCATTATAAAATATTATTTAATATTTTATAAAATATATTTTGTTTCTTTGACAAGTCGTGTCTAAAACAGTCGTCTTAATGTGAAGATATAGCTTTCGTCCGTTGTCCGATTATTGTACAGTTATACTTTAATATATTTTAAAATATAACTTTAGTCCATTTTATTGGCTTCTAAAATAATAGTAGCTTTAGTAACACATTACTAAATATAAAAACTTATATAACTTCGTCATGACTTCCTTTTATATAAATTCCCCATATTTATATAATCTAATGTTTTTCCATTTCCAATCAACTCGCGTGTTTCAAATATATACATATATATTTAAACGAGATTAAGTAGGAAACAATATAATAAGAATATATTTATTTAACCATTTTTAAACCACCATTATTTATGTCCGGTTTATAATTTATAAACCTCGTTATATGTTTATTAGTCAATTTGTATAAACCAATCTCACCCTTTGTGCCGATTTCTGTCTAACCAACTCACACCTTGTGCGGATCCCTACTAAAAACCAAACGCCCGCCGTTTGGGCTGCCAATATACCAAACGGAACCTATTAGATTTCCACACAATCCAATACGCACCCTTTTTGTGTTATTCAACAAACCAAACATCCCTTTATGCAAAATCTGTTAAGCCAAACGCCCCCGTTTGGCTGTTTCGACAGCCAACCAAACCCCCCCTTGCTGCCAACAAACAAAACGCACCCTAGTTTGCGACACAACTTAAATGAACACCCTCGGCTGACCCAAAACAAACACCCATTTCGTGTGTCAATAAACCCCCACGAACCAAACAAACACTCCTAGCTGCTAACCCCAACCCGACGCACCCCGTGCTGCTGTGAAACCCGCAAACCAACACACCCTTCGGGGCTTACCACCACCCCGAGACCCCAACCCTCCCGGCTGTTTTGAACACAAAACCAACGCACCATTTTCTGCTGAAAACCAAACGCACTCTTGTTGGTTGTAGACAATAACCGAACGCATCCTTGCGGGTCTGACCCGCAACCCAACACACCCCGTGGTGGCTGTTTTGGTGTGGCTGACTCAGAACCAAAACGCATCCTTTTCAGTGATATAAACCCACCCGCACCCTTTTGGTGCTTGCCTTGCGTGTGAGACCCGAACCCGACACACCATTCATGGTGCCATGGACAAAAACCCTCGCACCCTTGGCTTCTATAAGCAAAACCAAACGCCCCTTTGTTTCTATAAACAAAACCAAACGCGTCCTACTCGGTGCAAAACTTAAAAAAAACACCCCTAATTGCTATAAACCCAACGCACTCTTTGGTTGTTAACCCAACCTGACGCACCCCTTTTCGGGGCTGACCCGAATCCCACAAACCAAACGAACACCCCTTTCGGTGATATAAACCCAAAACGCATTCCTTTTGGGTGTTGTTTATAGCAAACCAACGCACCCTAATGGTGGTGGCCGCCACCCACACGCACCCCACAGTGGTGGCTGCCACCTCACCGAACGCACCCTTGATGGTCGTTCCATAAGCCACCGAAACAAACACTCATAGCTGCTGACCCGGGACCCACCACCAACAACGCACCCTTTTGAGGTGTTATAACAAATCCAAACGCACCCTTCTCGGGTTGATATTAAAAAGCACACGCACCCTTATGGTGCTGTGAAGGTGGCGGTGGTGAGGAGGTGATGATGATGATACCGGTGGAGGTGAAAGAGTGGCGGTGAGAGGGTGGTGGTGGTTTTTGGCGCGTGAAGGAGAGTGACATAACGGGTTGGATAGATCGGCTCACGAGAATCATTTTTGGGGTTCACCGGAAAACTCCGCCGGAAAAGTTTTCCGGTGGTGGTTGGCCGGAGAAGGTGGTGGCTGGCCGGCGGTGGGGCGGCCGAACATGGGAGGTGGAAGAGAGAGATTAAAAGAGTGTGTGTGTTTATGTATATGAAGATGAAATGAAAATGATATATAAATTTGTATTTATATTAAAAAGTTATAAAAATTGTGACAAGTCCCCAATAGTTTAGAGTCTATTTTGTAATTTCTTTATTATAGTTTTGATAAAAACGGTTCGGGACTCGTTTGAATGACTTAACGGATGATTCGAGTCGCGAAACTCGCGTCATTGTTTTTCATATCATTTTTCCGATAATAACGAGTATTTATTTGATAATATTTCATAAATATTTTATAACATTTAATAAAATACCTATCATTCATTTTGTGAACCGGTTTCGTCTCGTCCGTAATAAAAATGAATTTAAGCTCGAGTATTCGCGTTATCAACAATGCTTTTCATTAAAATGATTACTAATTAATTTAATATTTTTATTAAATAAATACTGATAATTAAAAACAAATTTAATTGTTTTTGTGTGCCCGCGTTGTATATTGTTCGAAAAATGCTTGCGGTGCTGTTTTAGCCCTTTTCGGCTCGTTTCCAGGTCTCGGGCAAAACTGAAAAGTTGTCAGGAATGTCGTTTCACATCAAATTGCTTTAGAGTCCGAGTCGTGAATACGTGATTTAGATGATCGTTCTTATAAGTCAAGCCAGACCTAAAAGTCAAAGGGTAAAATAATTATCTAAAAATCCGAAAATTCTCAGATGTTACATCCCGAGCTAACCAAAGATAGAAAATCACCATTGCGTTGTGCAATTTATAGTCTTCTTCTTTCCTTACCTCCAAGGGAGGTGAGCAGAGTGAGAGAGGCCCTCGTTAAAATGACCTATCTTTTTGGCATGATAATCTTAGCCCCTATGACATTGTGGAATATTGCCTTTTACCTGTACGACCGACCTATGAGAGACAAAAATATAGGCGGAGAGAGCGCGAATGCACGCTTCTTTCAAGGCAGAATCCTGACAAACTCACACCATCCATTTCAAATGGGAGTTGTCCTGTGGACACACGAGCAATCCATAGCATGTCACAAGAGCGAGGTGAGGTTTAGAACTCTACTGCGAGAGAGACGACCATACCGTAGGTGGAAAAGATAGATTCAAGACACATGGAATACAATACTTTATACAAAAGTAAATAGCGATTGATTAAGGACTAATCTAATAGGTTAGGCTAAGGTGTAAAGGTGAAACGAAACATTTGGGGTTTAATCCTAAAGGAATGGCTCTACGGGTTTTCAAGGGGAATCTTACTCTTAAAATGAGAGTAAACAATGGGTTTGTATGGGAGTTAACTAACCGGTGTAGTTAGTTAATAAAACATGTATAGGCTTTTTGGTGTAATCCTAGAAATTTACCAGTTTAGAAAAGTCACTCCATCTATTAAAAATAGTGCTTATTATTGTGGTCTCGAATAGATATACCAAGCCAAGTCCTAAAGTTTACTACAGTCACCGGCACACTCATATTTTTATAGAATTTGGGTAAATATTCAGAAACGGATAAGTCTAAATTCTCACAATATCCAACAAGGGTTATGTGTGGATAATAATTTCACAAAAACGTATGCTAATTTTTTTTAAATTTAGGCATAAAGTAAGAATATTAAGCATATTATTTTGAAAATAAGGACAAGTAAGCATTTTAATTCTCCTCCCCCCATTTGAGATATACAACGCCCTCGTTGTATAAATATAAAATTAAATACAAGAAATATAAAGAATTAGAACGGGAAACTCCTTTGAGATTTGCTCGGCATGATCCTCCGTGTTGCGTTTTTGAGCAAGATTGTGTATGTAAGAGCATCTAAATCCTAGTACCAACAACATACACATAGTAATTCTAGAAAATAAGCATATCACTAATCACGTTACATTGCTCAGCAAGCTCCCGTATCAATCAGAAAGAAAATAATGCAATTATATCTCGGTTGTATATGCTTAGTTAGAAAATAAGATCCTAGAAAGCGAACATGAAATTGATACGCCGTATGGTTTAAGTCGGATACACCATATCTTAACTTGTGTTAAAAATCCTAAGTATGAGTCAGATTAAGTAATACGCTGTATTCGTTTAACGAATATGTCGTATAGAAAATCTGACAAAAAAAATTTTAAATGCAGAAAATTAAAAGACCAGATAACGTCCAGACAATCAATACGCCATATGGGTTTTATGTCAATACGACGTATTCATCTTAGGAGACCAATTTTCTGAAATTAACAAAGTAAAGGAAACATACATTGGCCTTCGTAATTCGCTTGTGCAAACACCATCCTTATAAACCGTTTGGGGTCGAACTGAATCCCAAATGGCACATATAAATTACTTATTATAAAGATGAGTGACACATGTTTGTCTAGTTGTTTTTGAATCAAAATTTAAATCATTAACAATAACTCTTTCGTCAATTTACGCACTAAAGATTTATTAGGGGGATAATGATTAGTAAAAGATTTAGTGGGTGTGTCACTGTTTGCAATAATGTTTTTGTCAAATTCATTGGAGTCGGTGTTGTTGTCAATAACATCTTCCAATAAACTGACAGGAGCATCCTCCGGGGGAATTCTGATATTGATCTTGTTGTGACAACCTTGAGAATATGATTTCAACTCATAAATGAAAGTGTAGTCATAAATGAAAGTGTAGTCATCGGATTCTTCGTATGACATCTTAAAATCAAATTCACATGGGTGTAAAGGTTACTTATAGTGTGTTCACAAGGACATTTTGGTTCGGGCATTGAAACGTCATTGAAGATAATGGCCGAGAATTCTTCTTCAAAATCTTTGAAGAGGTTGATATCATCAAAATAACTCACCTTACCGTAGGTAGTGGTTTCCTAGTTAAAGTTCTAAACATGCCTACGCGCTTTCTTGTATTCGAGCCGAATATACTCCTTTGTGGTTATATCAGGGTTGCCTGTCTTAACTATGCGGAAAATACAACAAAAATACAAACGACGAACAAAAACAAATACAGAAAAGGAAAACTATCTTAAGAAGACTAAAATTTACCTATAATAAACTATGATAAACATAAAAAAATGCTGACAAATAGGTTTTAACAAATTCACTCCCCAGCAACGGCGCCAAAAACTTGATGTGTCGTTGTGTGTAGGTATATTTTATGTATCAACTTTTACTATTTATATTTTGCCGATTGACCTAAAATAACACTTTAACTCGCTGTGTACCCGATCAGTTTTAGCTTCATTGGTAAGTAGGGTGTCGATCACTAAGAGCAATAACTAATTCTTATATCTATCAGTATTTTAGTTATCTAAGTTATTCTATTCCATATTAAACCTATGCTAGACCAAAGTTAATCCTAATTCTAACGGATAAAAGGGGGGTTTTTAGTCTGAGAAATTAGCACGGGTTTTATTGGTGACATAACGCTACTTAAGCTACTATAATGCACAAAAGAGATTAATCAGAGGATAGAGGAACAATTCAAGCCTATGGTAAGGAAACTGTATTAACCATGATTAATCTGATAGAACGCAGGTTTATTTATTAGTGCGATGACTGTCTTATTGTTGTCTGATACATCATTCCTAGATTTAGTTGGTACTTATTTCTAAATCCTAGACATGTTAATTCTGTCATAATTAGGCACATCTGCATAAAGTATTCGCGGTTGGTTATAATGTACCTTAGAAGTTTAATGTGGGTGATCTCACTAACGACTAACTCATGGAGACTTTACTTACTTACTGCTTAACGACCTTCTATATACTAGTAGTCCACTAGCCCTAATCCATCCTTCTAGGAATCAGAATGTTATTTGTTAATCTTAGGTCACCCCATAGTCCAACCTGTTTACTAAACCTTAAAGGGCATGACATCACATTAATTTGTGATCCTATTATTCTAGATTTTAGATTGCAAATATGGAGAGTTATCCCGGTATCTAGCTAACTATTTATTTGTATATTCCTAGACCCAGTTGAATGATAGGTCGCATACTTAAGCACATAAGCGAGTATAAATTGATAAATAAAAGCCAGCACACAAGCAAATAAGAGGCAATCGATATAAACAAAACCAAACGTTAAATCTTCATAAACATGGCTAATACCTAAAGGTATTAGTCGATAACCATTGTAATTACAGATAAAAATGTCATAGACGAATGATTAAGGTAAACTTACTAAGTTAATGAATGATACCAACAATCAAATGCGTATATAGAGTATAAGGGAATTACATGGTGTTTCCTTTGTGATTAAGAGCTTTGCTTGACCTTCTCTATTCTTCTTATCCTTTTAAAATCGTCCACTATGATTAGGGTTTCAAAAATATGGTTAAGCACACCCTAAAGTCATGTTTATGGTTTTGTATTTATAGTTGCTGGAATTAAGTCGATACGCCATATCCATTAAGGTCGATACAGCGTATTGGAGTTTCCTTGGAGTAGGGACCACATTTTTCATCTTCCAGAATATTCTTCGAGTATATCTTCATGGATACGGAATATGATGCATTCTGAATACGACGTATAGGTGATTGTGTCTTCGTGGTTTCTTATGAAGTTTATGCGCAGATACGCCACATCTTCTTGATGGATATGGCGTAATGAATGTCAGATTAGTAAGTTTATTGATTTCTTCATTAAAGCTTCCAAAATGTGTGCCTTTTAGCTAATATTTACCAATTACTCCATAATTACTGCAAATAACATATATAACAGATTATGTACCGATTCCTGCAATAATTATATCAAATGGGTAATTTATATGGAATAAATAATGCTACAAAAGTAATTATATTTGATGTCATCAATGTTGTACACCTTTGTCTCTATTGGAATTCTATTCTAAGTGTGGGACAAACACACTTTCTAAGGTCAGTTGATATTACTAACCTTTTTTATACCCTATTCGGGATGGTTTGACTTCAAGTAGATACGAGCTTGGACTTATCTATTTCAAACTATCCCGCCTATTCTTCAGTCCTTCATCTTCAAGGTCTTCTAGTTGTTGGAGATCGTATGAAGTTTAGTGAGTCTATTGCCACAATTCACTAAACCCATCACCTTCTTCTTTGGCTCAGACTTCATTTACTGAGAACTGCCTTACTGAATGTTAGAGTCTTTCTTATAGACTTAGGCTGAGCATCTTGAAGGAAACTCATTGAGTAACTGTTCACTCAGTGACCTTGAAATGTTTAAGGTTATTAACACTTAGGATATTTTATATTCAAATGCTAAGTGAAAGATCATGTTGATCCTAGTTAACTTCTAATGATCGAATTCCTTAAGCTTGTATAAGGATTAGTTATGCTAGATAAATCTAACACAACTTAGTTAAGAAACTTTGTTTGATAATACTAAAGATTATGCGGAATCTAATCTTTAATATAAGAAGAATTCTTCAATGAAACAGTAACACAAAAGAATATAATTTCAACAATAAAAGCTCCAATATTCTTATTACAAATAATATGAATACTCTCCTACTATTAGGGTTACAAAACCTTGAAACTATAACAATATCAAAACAAAAGATTTCTAGATTTTGATTTTTGTGATATCGAACTCTATACCCTAGGACCTCCTTTTATACAACAAGGAGTCCTAGTCGATTTAAAATATATTACTAAAACTTAGAATATTCAATATGATCTATTTTATAAATAACAATCCTTATCTCATAAGTAATCTTGATCTTCAATCAATCTTTATCTTGTAGCAGTTGTAACTTTTAGCAGTTGTAACTTTGTACCAGCAACATTAACTCTTAACAAGCAGTAGTAACTATGAACTAGCAGTACTAACTACTTAGAATATTTTTCATTAGAGTTAATGAACAGTACTAAGTTTTACTTAGCAGCAGTAACACAAACCATAGCAGCAGTAACTCTAAGATCATCAAGAAGTCTTTTAATCCTAACAATCCTCCCCTAAACTTGATATTCTTCTTCAAAATCTCAAGTTTCTTCATTGAAAGCTTCATTAATCACCAGGAGGATGCTTCCAAACACTTCATTGGTTCTTGACTAGTTTTATGACGAGCTTAAGAAGCTAATAACACATTTCATTCCAATGATTAGCTTGCAGCTTCCTATTTAGCATATCTGTGATTATAGCAGGTGTAAGGGGATATCTATGTTCTACCAGCATATGAATGTGCACATTTTGCTTCCTTAATGAATGTACTCCACATGAATCATATAACTTCCAATCCAATACTCTGTAATATTGTTGATTCCTCCATAATTGATCTTCAACATGTATATCAAACATTGTCTTTAGATCATCCCATATCACTCTCTCATAGCCCTTATCTGGCATTGTTGATACATGTTAAAGCTTTTGAGCATATGACTGAAGACTAAGTACATCTTTGAACTTCCATCAGCCCTGATTATCTGGTAATAGGTTTTCTTCCCTTCTTTATGGATCTTTTAGTCAACAATGCTTGGAGGCTTAGTTGCCAAAGGAATAACATCAATTGCTACTTCCAGTTTATCAGGATCAACTTCTATTAGTCTTTAAAGATCTGTTGTATATTTATCCTCATCCACCTTTTGCTTTTTAGAGCTTTCTTATTCTAGCTCTTCTCCTGCTCTCTTAGAGCTTCCTTCTACTCTTGTCTCACTGCCTTCTGCTCTTACATCACTACCTTCCACTAATTCTGTATCCATATCTACAAATGTGTTTACCCTCTTCATAGCTTTGTCAAATAACTTCTGAATATCATCAAAGCTTTTCTTCAACTGATTGTGCTTGTATCCAGCCATGTTTTTTTAGATAAGTAGACATTATATTTCTCTAGTGAGCTTTAGTTGGTGGTTTGTTCCTCATTTCTTGAGCTCTCATTGCTGCAAAGTGCTTCTTTCTTGCTTCTAAGAGTTGTACAAACAACTTGGACTTCTCTTCAATACTCAACTTCTCTTGTTCTTCTGCTTGCATTTGTTGAGCCATTTGATAATCATTATTTATCATTGCTTGCACATTATCCCATGAAAAAATGTTAGCTTCTTCTTCTTTTTCAGCTTTCTCTCTTGCAAGTCTTACTTCCTTATCAAATTCAACTTGTAACTTTGAAGCAATTTGTTAGGAATTATTGATTTGATGATACAAAAGAACTTGCTCAAAATGATAAAGAATGAAACAAAAGGATCAAAGTTGACAATATGGAATTCTACAAAAGATGGGGGATTCTAAAAGATCTCCTTACAAGATAAAGATCAAAGATTAGGAAAAGATTTTGTTTCCTAATATAATTAAGATTCATTTGTAAGTCTTATGGACTCTCTATATAAAGAGATCCCTAGACATCGTTTATGTGTGCACAAGAAAAGATGTAGACGTCTAGAGTATGTGGTATAGCCTCAAGATCAAAGTGTCTTTGATCTTGTTACAATTAGGTAATCATTCTATACTGATCATATAGAATTGGGGCTTGTATGTAATGAAAAACCTTGTGAAAATAACATTGTTCTTTATTTAAATTCTGCTACGTATCTATGTTCTTTGTTATTATAATCCTAGACGAGTTTCTAACGATCTCGACAATTGGTACCAGAACCTGGTGGCTCTTGATCTAGGATCTACAGTGGTTTTATAATCGAATTTATGAAAGAAAATTATCTTAGGGTTTTGGTTTTCTATTTTCCATTTTGGTAAACTGGTGAAATTCGGTGACATTAGGTTTTCAGGAAACCTTAATTCGGTAAGCAAGAGAGTGTGGTTTTTGATTTAGAAGATCAATACTTATCGTGTTTTGCAAATAGATTGGTTTCTTGCAAGGAGTATCGACAAGGGTTTCGTGTTATCAAGTGGCTTGCTGATCCTCCCCTAAACTTGATATTTATCTTCAAAATTATCAAGTTTCTTCATTAATAGCTTCATCAATCACCAAGAGGATGCTTCCAAACACTTCACTGTTTCTTGAGCTGCTTTGTCATAAGCTTAAGAAGCTGATAACATA
>BQNB010014161.1:0-72087 GCA_026074375.1 Tanacetum coccineum | reverse complement strand
ATAATTTCATGAAACCCATCACTTTCAGCAGGTTTTTCCAAGAATGCGACCATATTGTGAGTATCAGCAAAAGTTAGGGTTGACATTGTTTTGTGATTAGATGATTAAAGATGAAATTGAGTTAGGGTTTACATTTAGAGAGTGTCTGAATGATTGAAATCGAATAAAGAATCAAATGAAACCCGGAATCAAAGTATTTATAAAATCACTCTCAGCAGCAGGAACTTGAACTGGCAGCACTAAATAATGCTTAATAGCATTAACTTAAACTGGCAGCAGTAACTCAACAGCATCAACAAAAGCTTAGCAGCACTAAGATATACTAGCAGTAGAAATTTTATGCTTAGCAGCATTAAGTTATATTACCAGTATTAACCTGAGGCTAACAGCAGTAAGTTTGAGCTACCAGCATTAATCTTTAATTTCATTCCAAATAGGACTTATATCATCAATTAGTTCTTCTTACAAGCTCTCTTTCTGTTTTTATGCTTATAATATATCTTAATTCTTTTTGCTTACAAAATCACTCTTGTCTGTTTTTATTCACACATCTCTCTTTCTGTTTTTCAACTCACAATTTCTCTCTTTTCTTTCCTTACTATTTCACACAGACTTTGTACACTTTGCCATCAATTCCAATAGTTTCATAATGTCCTCCCCACTTCCAAGTGTGTAACCTCTTGAGAGAGGTTGATCACTGGACTATTTAGATGTCGTCTCAAACCTAGTTTGGGCATCTATACCCCCAACATGGTATCTTGGCACCTGGGACCACTACCTGAACCAATTCCCTAAGGACTTAATCCATTAAGTGTTGCTATGGATTGGGTCTTATTTGATGTTACCACTGTCCTACTCTGCTTCTAAGCTAGAAGCAGTAGTGGCAGCCCTTTCCATTCTGTCACCCAACTCCTTATGGACAGCCTCATCACCAATTTTTACAGGGGGACCACTAGACTGAGGTATCTTAGTGTCCTGACCTCTTTTGACATGCCCAGATGTTTTTGATTTTCTTTAACACACTTTTGATATTACATATCCTTTCATCCATGCTTTGACTGTATATTGGCATAAGTAGCCTCCCTTCAAACAATGCTTCAAGGGATAAGAATTTTCTTAACAGTTGTAACTTTGGCTCTTATGACATCCCAGCAGTACTAACTTTGACTCAACAATATTAACTTTTGCCTAGCAGTATTAAGAGATGTCTAACAGTATTAACTCTGTCTTTAATAATTATACAACAACATGCCTCTATTCATCACAAGCACACTAGAAAAGACTAGATAGACATGTGAGAATTAAAAACCCATGAATAAGAGTTAAAAACTTGTATCCCATCAGTCATTAACTTTATATCTCAAACATTTCTTCAACACGGTGAAACAGGATTCAACATTAGATATTCAATATGTTTACCTGCGGATGTTAGTCCATAGCACAAAAATACAAGATTCAAAGTATTTTCTTATTAACAGCATCAAGTATGACTAACAATTTTAACAATCAGTCTTAAGTATAACTAGCAGTTTTAATTATACTTAGCGGTATTAATTGAGAAAACTAACAATATTAATCCTTTACAAAACTTTTACAAAAACATAAAGAGATATAGACATTTAAGGATTAAGCATTCCAATACTTGAGCCATAGTATCTGAAAATATTCTCTGCAATCAAACCTTTTATAAGAAAATTTGTTACATTATATTCAGTATGAATTTTAACCATTTGTATTAATTTTTAGTATTGAATCTCTTAAAAATGACGGCCTAATCTCTATTTGTTTGGTTTTAGACTGTTGAACAGGATTTTCATAATGCAGATAGTTACTGTTTTGTCAATATTAATGACAGTGTTCATGAAATCTGTACCATAATCATCAATTGGTTTTGAAATCCGAGGTTACTTGTCCCACAGCAACTAGCAGCAGCCACTGCAGCCACATATTCAGCTTCAGTTGTAGAAGTGGCAACCACAGTTTGCTTCTTACACTGCCAAGATATCAACTTGTTTCCTAAAAACTGACAACCTCCAGTTGTAGACTTCTTATCTTGAGTTGCTCCAGCATAGTCACTATCAGTGTAAGCAATTAGTTCAAATGGAGAATCCCAGGAATACCAAAGGCCTAAAGTTGGCTTGCCTTTCAAGTATCTAAAAATTTTCTTAACTGCTAAAAGATGTGATGTCTTTGGAGTAACTTGAAATCTAGCACATGCACACACAGCAAACATGATATCTGGCCTAGATGCAGTGAGATACATCAAGGACCCAATCATAGATCTATATAGGTGTACATCAACATCTCCATCCTTGACCAATAGATTTTTTTCCAAATCAACGGTGAGTTGAAGCAAGGACTTACACTTTCATAGTAGTTAATTTTTCAATAAATCTCAGCTACATATTTATCCTGGCTGATAAATATTCCATCTTCCTTTTGTTGTACATGTAATCCTAGAAAGAAAGTTAGTTCTCCCATAGAACTCATTTGAAACTTATCTTTCATGAGCTTCTCAAATCCAGTACATAACTCCTTGTTTGTAGAGCCAATGATAATGTCATAACATAGACCTGTACAAGCAAAAATATCCTTATTTTTGCCTCTTGATAAATAATGTCTGATCTATCTTGCTCTTTTAAAACCCATACTCAATAACAGATAGTTTAGCAAAAGTTTCATACCATGTTCTTGGTGCTGGATGCAAACCAAAAAAGTGCTTGACCACTTGTAACTTTGTCTGGATGGTTAGGATTTTTTAAATCTGGTGGTTGAGTAACTTGGTACTTCTTCCTCAATGGTGTCATATAAGAAAGCACTCTTTACATCACATTTGGATATACCAGGAAACAACCCATAAAAAATATGAATTAGGCAAAAACAATCTTATTGCCTAAATTCTTGCCACAGAAGCAAAACTTTTTCATAATCGATACCTTCTTTTTATCTATGACCTGTGCAAAACTAACTTGGCCTTTATTCATAATTACAATCCTTTCATCTTTCTTGTTTTGAAGAACCCATTTTGTTCATGGCCTATTTCCATAGGGCATATCCACAAGTATCCAAACTTGTTGAAGTTTGAATTGCTAGAAGTCTCTGCCTAGAGTGCTTCCACCAGATTAAATTAGATAGAGCTTTAGCAATGCTTGTTGGTTCAATTTGTGATAGGAAACAAGCATATAAACAAGTATTCAGGTATCATGTGTTTTCTGTTCATACACATCACTGAGAAACCCTTGTTCAGAAGTAGGTTTTATCATTCTTTTGCTCTGTAAACAGATGACTTCATCAACCGATCACATTGTCAATTGGGTGATCTTTTTGAATTCTTGTATTGGGAGTGGTTGGAACTATATAGGAATTTATGATGTTCCCTAAATCAACTTTTGGTTCTTCTTCAGTGCTATCTTGTTCATTTGTACTAGCAGTATTAACTGATGGACCAACAACATTAAGTTTAAGACTACCAGTAGTAACATCAGGACTGGCAGTATTAACATGTTGCCCAGCAGCATTAACATTTTTAGTACTGCTATAATCTGAAAACCTTTCTTGTTCAGCATTCTCACTACTTGGACCATCTTCAACCTGCTTTTGAGGATCATCAATAGTTTTTGGTTCACCATTTTCAACATCCTTGGTAAGTGAATCAAAAATGTATGTATCTGTCCAAAATGGCATCACAATGCAATCTCTGACTGTTTTCTTCTGATGTACTGCAGAGTTCATTAGAGATGTACCAGTAGTAAATGGTACATAATCTAGATTGGGTTAGAGAATCATATAAACAGCCATTTTGGACATTCCTTTATCATAGATTTATTCTCTAAAAACCCAAATATGCAAGTTTTCTTTCTACCCTCCTGGTTCTTGTGTTTATACAATAAATGCTTTACTATAAAAGATATAACAACAAAGAAGAACCTTCATCACGTCTTGCCATCAAATTGCATATAGACTGTATAATAAGTATTACGAATAGTAACTTGTCAATCCAAATGGTCTCATTAAAACTTAGAGCTGGTTTTAAAACCTCTAAAAAGTTCATAAGGTGTCTTATTATGAGGCTTATTGGGACTACTAAGACCCTATTATGTACATAGAACAGCATTAGAAACTGCTTTAGCCCCAAAATGTGGTAGGTATTACCGTAAAGTCAGCTAGCATTGTTTTAGCAGCCAATTAGTCTTGTCATATTCCTCCTCTCAGCTATTCCAATTTTGCTGAGGGTGTCCTAGCTACACTTATATCTCTCTTAATACCTTTTTCTCTGCAAAAATCATCCATAACTTTGTTCTTAAACTTCCTGTTCCATTATCACTTCTGATTATTTCAACTTTCTTATCATAGGTTTTTATTTTCTTTGATAAAGTTCTTACGGATCTCACTGGTTTCATCCTTAGTTGTTAAAAGAAAACCCATGTAAATCTACTATTAATCATTAGTAGACTTCTAAGCAATCTTTTTATGCATCTAAGTACTCACAAAGGTTGGACCATAATAAATCCATTATTAGCATAAACATAAGACTTAGTAATGGGATATCAAAACTTGGGCTTACAAGACGCTCTGTGTTGCTTACCTTTAAGACATAGCAACACAGGTTTGGTCATTTTTCAAAAACGTTTTAGAGGCAAATCCTCTTACTAGATTATCCGCTTGTCAAGCTTATTTATGTTTTTATCAATATAATATGACAAGTCTTCTTGCCAGAGCATTTGGATTGTCTTATATTGCATTAGTTACACAAGACAAAGTCAAACTCTCTTTTGGAAAATGTTCTTCATATCATAACTGTAATTATTGTCATTTTCTAGGTAATTTTAAAGATTTATTGATTTTCATCAGGGCACACTTAAATTAGGAGATAAGAAAAGAATTTCAGTGTCTAGTAAAAAAGGACATCAGTTTCTTTTTCGTCCACCTCATCTGTGAGACATAAAAAGATTGTTTTTTATATCATTGACAAAAGTATACATTTCTTCAATTTTAGAATATCAGTCCTTAAAATGTGTTCTTTTCCAGTAATTCTTACCACCAATATGCACCTCCTCCAAATGCAATTAACCTCCATCAAATTCTTTTGAAATCTTGAGAATCTAAGCTTATGTTCTCAGTCATTGTATGGGCCTTTTAGATCCAACTGTCAATAAATCCTTTATCATCATATCGTGGGTTACCCTGCACACATAAAGAATAAGGAAATTAGATTCCTTTGGGGACTCCAAGCAATTACTGACTTGGATCCTGCCTCGTGGCATCCAATGTAGTTGTGTCTTTTAAAGCAAAGGAGATGCACCATTAGGGTTGGTAGGTCTCTCTACCAAACCCCATATTGCTGAGGGAACTTCATTTACTAAACAATAACCCCATATAAACCACACATAAAACTCCATTATTATACACATTCTTTTAAAACCCGACCCCGTACCCCCCCCCCCCCCCCCCCCCCCCCCCCCCCCTTCTAAGGGCGAAAACACAAACGTCTCTCAATTCGACTCTATCCTCCTATGTCTCCCTCGGAGTAGTATCATGAGATTCCCTTTCGACCTGACAAAACTCCTCATGTGAAAGAGATATGTGAAGACGAAGACTGTTCACACGATCCCTCTCGATATCCAACATAGCACGAACCTTGAGGTTCTCCAACCTTAAGCTGTCAATCCTCTGGATCATACTAATTCTTTGTCCCCTAGCTATCAACTGATCAGCCTCTAACCGTCTCTGAACAATCTCAATCCCGACATTCCTATCATTACGAACCTTAGACTTGTGATGGTGAATGTACGACAAGCATCATCCAGTCAAGCGGAATATCCTTCGTTATGACCTAACGTTCAATGCCTATCCTAGTGCTAGACGAATCAAAAGAACCTCTCCAGCTGCTCTACAATCTCCTCCTCAACTATCGGTGCCGACATCGGGTTGATACCTACCTCAACCGTGTCTCCAGCACTGGTGTCAGCCTCATACTCCTTTGTGTCATCCCTGACATCCCTAGGGTCAATCTTAACATGATCTCTAACAATCAGTCCCCCATCACCAATACCCAACTCTATATCAACTCAGTCTCTATCATGTTCAATCTCGGGTATCCTCCTCTTGCTAGCCTCAGCCGGATAATGAATTTCTAAACCTTTACGACTTGGTGGTAAGAGATCAGCACTGGGGTAGGAGCTAATGATCTCATAACATTGGCGTACGCTAATGGTACAAAATCA
Source organism: Tanacetum coccineum (assembly GCA_026074375.1). NCBI lineage: Eukaryota > Viridiplantae > Streptophyta > Magnoliopsida > Asterales > Asteraceae > Tanacetum > Tanacetum coccineum. Next base: position 65,863 of record BQNB010014161.1, on the reverse strand, counting down.
ACCTAGGATCTACATCTCTTGCAAGATGGTCCAACAGAATGTGAAGATGAATACAGGGGTCTCTCTGATGAATCTCCTGATGATGACTCGGATGTAGTCGGTGGATACAAAGTAGATAATTGAGTAGCATCACAATGACGAAATCTTACTACATAGAGTGGTGCTCTCCTCGGAGGAGTTATGGTCACCATCCCCCCCGCTAAAAACCCCCCCCCCTACCGAAATAAATAAATATAGTTAAAATACAAAAATAAAAATAAATAAACAACAAAACATAAAAAAAAAAAAAGTAAAAAAAAAAATAATAATAAAATATAATATAAGAAAAAAAATAAATAAAAAATAAAAAAAATAAATAAATAATAAAAAAATAAAAAAAAAATTAATCATATAAACATAAAAAAAAAAAATAAAAAAAAAAAAATAGAAATAAAAATAATAAAAAAAAAAAAAAAAAAATATAAAAAAAAAAAAAAAACACAAAAAAAAAATAAATAAAATCAATAATTAAATTAAGATAAAAAAAAAATAAAAACTATAAAAAAATAAAATAATTAGTGATTATCATCTCTAATCGTAGTCCAGAATGATCTTGATCTGGTGACAGTCCTAGCACCCGAAGAATGAATTGGCAGTGATCAGATAACCCTGAAGATGATATACTAGACATAAGAAGCTGTGGGGTAATGGTACGGACAGAATCAGCAGTATACAACCCTATTTAAGGAAAAAATATTCTTCAACTACTGTTCACGATTTACACCGCCACGTTACTCTTATTTCATCCTGATATTAAAAAAACTTTCTACCAACGAGGTGGTGATGCCAGATGCCTCATTGATAATCTGCGAGCTGGTAAAGGTCAAACTATCTTCCTCGTATATCAACAACTTACGCGGCCATTAAGATAGGGTGCGGTAAGGTTTACCAAAAGAATAGGCCTCCCGGTGGTCAGATAAGACATCGCTTGACCATCGACGAATCCCAGGCAGGGGAAATAACAGGGAGCAATAGGAACTCAGATGATGATGTATTGGACGTGTTGTTACCCTGCTCCTCCAACGAGCAACGGTAGCAACATAAGGGTCCTGTGATGGTGGTCCACCAGAAGAATTAGGAGCCTCAAAAGAATCGATGCATAAGAATGGTGAAATAGCTGGTAGCGTAGAAATGTGCTCTGGTGAAGACATCTCATATGGTGACATCAGAATCAGAAACCGAATAGGGAATCAAGCCAACAATCCAGTGGGTGATCGTCAAGTAAGAGTCGTCTCAAACCACAGGAGCGGGCAGATGAAATAACAGGAGCAATAGTAGAAGTCTCTGGAGCAACCACAAAAGTAGAAGGAATAACAGTAGGAATATCACCAAAAAGAATAACCCGAGAGGACGGTGATCCCACACTCTTATCCGAAGAATCAGAAGAATTAGCAATAGCTGAAGCTGTCATGATCTGCATAAGCAAAAGTTTATATAAATCTCCTTTATATGAAACCATGCAAGGCATAAAGAAACGATGAAATGATAGGCAAGGTAAATATGGAAATATGTAATAGTCTCAAGTATATATAGAAATCTTATATATATGTAAAGCAAGGATAGACAACACGTAAGCACAGATAGAGGCACATAGGATCACATACTGGTTATAGACCAGACCTAGTATAACTACCTGGTTCTCTATAACCTTGGCTCTGATTACCAATATGTCACACCCCTAGACGGGGCCTGGACGAAATACGTGTCCGAGGGCGTGACGTCATAACAATCCGAACACAAAGCAATAAAGAACGACCACTAATCATGGACGTTTGAAAAATAGTTGTACTCGTTGCATAAAGAAAATTTATTTAAGTTTTACAACCGGTCATCGGAAAGTTAAATGTAGTGGAAGCATAACAAAGTTTGATAATGACAACGAGTATATAAATAGATAAGTCTTGAAATCGGCGAAGTCACATAGACATAGGGATCCATTGAGCATCAAGAATCAAGGCCAACGCTAGCACCTAGAGGGATAACATGTTTAAAACAATCTCTAACATAATGTTGGTGAATTCATAGGTTTAAGTTAATAACAAGAGTGGACCCACAAGATTTAAAACATAATGCAGCTACTATAACAGATACAAACATCACATAAAAGTATTTACGTTATCGATAAGCTCATGACAAATTTATGCTTAATAACCAACAGTGCATATCGTATCACGCCACATAGTGTATTGAACAAGCGCCCCTAACTGGTGTCCCAAACCAAAGACACCACAAGCACTTGACATGAAAAACATTATCGTTTGTTCTTGTTAAGTGAACAAAGCACAGATATGGATAATTTTCCCCGAGTTAGATCTATTTACGCATTCGCGCTTACTTAACCAATCCAATTGGCCATGGGTGACTAACGGTTTATGATAGTTCGGGCAATAGTGGTTTGTAAGCAAACTTAGGCAACACATAAACATGTAAAACTCATGTTAAGAACTTGTGTCCAATTTTAAAAGCAAACAATGTTTCTCACCCCAAAGTATAAAGCATTTGAAAATCTGTAAAACGTGGGGCTATGAACTCACCTTAAGCAAGTGGTGAATCAATAATCAATGGAGAAGTAATAAAGCCGAAAGGTCCTACACGCGACCTAAATAAATGACACGTCTTAGGTAAACGAAAGATAACCGAAACTTGTACAACACGCTTTCAAGAGAATAAACATCCATATGTGTTTGTGCTTTAGTTTGTTTAATAAAGTATGACTAAATAAATTACAAAGTTTTTCGTTAAGTCTTGCCGTTCATCCAAAAATTACTACTTTTAGAAAGTTTTTAGTTTCAAGACGTTAATATCGTCCCCTATATTTGTTCAGTTTTCATATTTTCAAAATGAGCTAACTAACCATAATCGCTTAACTTCCAAGTCCGATCCGCTAAGTTTTACCAAACTTACTATTTTTAGTAAAGCCTTAATTACTTAACTTCTAAGTCCGTTCCGCTAAATTCTTACCAAACTTACTATTTTTAGTAACTTTATCGCTTTTCCCAAAATATGCTAACGGCGTCTTTAAATGATACTAATCAATAGGTATGTGTTACTATATGTTTCGCTAGTGTTTAGAAAGTCCAAAAATGTCCGAAAGTGTCCGAAAACTCATTTTACTATTCACATCAGCACACTATTCATCCGGTTTTGTCGAAAAATGTTTCAAGTTTCATTTGGCTATAACTTGGTCGTTTTAAATCCAATTTTAATGTGCGATATATGAAAAACTATCTATTCGAAACGAGCTCTTCAAAAACTACTTTTACGCCTAATGAAAATATTTTTAGGTCGACCAAAACCTCAAAACAAATTCGGGACAGCAAGCACTTTTTGTCAAAAACACAACCAAAATCCACCCAAACTTCACAATAGTGCCTAATCTAGCCTAATCTCCATTCACAACTAATCCACAACAAAACCACACCTAAATCTAACCTAATCCCTTCATTTCTATTGTTGCAACACTCATCAACTCTCATCTCACCAAGAACATAATATTTAACTAGTAAAATAAAGTAGTATCATTATTTATGAAATCTTGTCTTTAAAATCTTTCAAAAATTAAAACACAACATATGGATGTATGGATCTTGAACATATAAGAAAGAATATAGGAAAAACCACAAAGAAAGATTCAAGATACTTACAAGAATGAAGAACAAGTAGTGAAATCACAAGATCTATACCCCAAAATAATAGATCTATAAAACCCACTAATAAAAATCAAACCCTAATTTGTAGATCTTGAAAATACTTGAAATCAAAAGAAAACCTTCTTGGAATAACCTTGGATCTTGATAAAATAAAGTATGGAATGTGTGAATCTTGGTAGAAATCAAAAGTATGGATTGTGTATGTATGTCGTGGCCAAAAGTAAGGAAAAAGAGAGAAGAAAATTGTTATTGGCTTGTGAAATGAATTAGAAACCCTAAGTTGTGAGAATGTAAGGTATTTATAGGCCAAAGAGGGTTTAGGGTTACATGGTTTTAAGTAACAAATGACCAACACACACCAAAGGTGTGTGTGTGGTTCGGCCGAACATAGCCACAAGGAACATTTGGTTCAAAAAATTTGATCAAGGTTCATGAATTAGGTCCTAAATTTTGAATTTCAAGTCAAATGTACAAGTCAAAGGCATGCATTTTTCTTAGCTTGGATGGATGAGTATGCATGAAATGGACTTCCGCATGTGTCACTTTCATACACATGCTTGGGAAGTTCAAGAAAAGATGCCTTTGATTTAATTTCAAGGCTTATGCTTGCATTTGGTTTGAGTTTAGGCGTCCAATTTATATCAAGAGGGAAGGGCGAATGAAATTTTCGACTTTAGAATATGAGATGGACGATAACTAAAGTTTACATGAAAAGAATTCGAGTTTCTGAGGTTCCGTTAGGTCAAAAACGCGAAAAGCGCAATTTGAACGTTAAAGCGTAAAAATAAATATCGGGAGTGATTGTAAACTACGAAACACTTAAAAAAGATAAAATAACTCATATAATATCTAAACTAATGAATATCTGATGCCGGAACGCGTCCGATGACATTTTTCAGATTTACGCGGGTTTACTTCCCGGTAAACCGCCAGATTCAAACGTAACGTATAAAGGTCAAAAATAATTGTCGAAAAAGTTTAAAATATTAACCTAAAAATCTCAGGGTGTGACATTCTTCCCCCGTTAAAGAAGCTTTGTCCTCAAACCTTAAGACGTGGACGAAGGGTTAACGAACAGATGAGGGTACTTTTTCTTCATTTGGTCCTCGCGCTCCCATGTAAACTCGGGCCCTCGTCTCGAATTCCATCGGACCTTCACGATTGGAATGCGGATTTGCTTCAGTCGTTTAACTTCTCGGTCCATAATTTTAACTGGTTCCTCAATGAAATTTAGTGTGTCATCAATCTGGATTTCTTCTTACGGAATAGCTAGGGGTTCGTCTACGAAACACTTCTTTAGATTAGAAACGTGAAAAGTACTATGAACTCGGCTTAACTGCTCTGGAAGTTCAAGTCGATAAGCAACCGTTCCTACTTTAGCAATAATCCTAAAAGGTCCTATATAACGAGGGTTCAGCTTCCCCCGTTTGCCGAAATGTATCACCCCTTTCCATGGCGACACTTTCAACATGACCTTGTCTCCAACCTCAAATTCTAATGGCTTACGCCTCCTAATGGAATAGTTCTTCTGCCTATCTCGGGCAGCTTGAATTCCCTTTTTGATTTGAATGATCTTCTTAGTTGTTTCATGAATAATTTCTGGACCAGTGAGCTGAGCGTCTCCAACCTCAGCCCAAAAAATAGGCGATCTACATTTTCGGTCGTAGAAAGCTTCAAACGGTGCAGCCTTGATACTAGTGTGATAACTGTTGTTGTAAGAAAACTCCACCAAAGGTAGGTGTCTATCCCAACCTTTCCTAAAATCCATCACACAAGCACATAGCATATCCTCTAAAGTCTGGATGGTTCTCTCACTCTGACCATCAGTCTGTGGATGGTAAGCCAAACTAATATCCAATTAAGTACCTAGGGCTTCGTTCAGTGATTTCCAAAAATGAGAGGTAAACTTATAGTCTCGATCAGAAATAATCGAAACTGGCACTCCATGCCTCAAGACTACTTCCTTTAAGTATTGTCTCATCAACTTCTCCATTGAGTTGGTTTCCTTCATTGGTAAGAAATGAGCAGATTTCATGAGTCAATCAACAATTTCCCAAATTATATCTTGACCAGTTGATGTCTTTGGTAACTTAGTTACAAAATCCATTGTAATGTTCTCCTACTTCCATACTAGGATCACGGGTTGAACCAACAAACCGGATGGTTTTTGGCATTCGGTCTTGACTTTGGCACAGGTCAAACATTTACTAACGTAGGTGGCAATCTCAGCCTTCATATTCGGCCACCAATACAGCTTCTTTAAATCTTGGTACATCTTGTCCGATCTAGGATGTACCGAATACTTTTACTTATGTGACTCATGCATAAGCAGTTCCCTTAAATTACCTCGACAAGGTATCCAACTTCTGCCATTTAAGCACAACATTCCATCAGCACGTGGCTCTAGCTTCTTAATCATGCCACACAGATCTTTTGTTCCATAATTCTCCTCCTTTCTCGCCTCAACTTGAGCTTCTAAGATCTGCATAGGGAGGTTCAGACTAATCGTCAAAACTAAAGCTCGAACTCGTAGTGGCTTAAGCCATTCCTTTCGGCTCAAGGCATCCGCCACCATGTTTGCTTTTCCTGGATGATAACGTATCTCGCAGTCGTAATCACTCAACAACTCTAACCATCTACGTTGTCTCATGTTTAACTCTTTCTGATCTAGAATATGTTGCAAACTCTTGTGATTAGTGAACACAATGTACTTCGTGTCGTACAAATAATGTCTCCACATTTTGAGAGCAAATACTACAGCTCCAAGCTCTAAGTCATGTATAGTGTAATTCTTCTCATGAATCTTAAGTTGGCATGACGCGTAGGCTATGACATTCTCCCTTTGCATCAAAACTGTGCCCAATCCTTTACGAGAAGCATCACGGTAAACCATGAAGTTTTCACTACCTTTGGGTAAGCTAAAATCGGTGCACTACACAACTTCTACTTCAACAGTTGAAATGCAGCTTATGCCTTTTCACTCCAATCAAACTTCATGTTCTTTTGAGTCAGCTTCGTCATAGGCTTGGCAATTTTTGAGAAACCTTTGATAAATCGTCAGTAATAGCCAGCAAGACCAAGAAATTGACGAATCTCTGTCGGAGTCTTGGGCGATGCCCAATCCTTGATTGACTCAATATTAGCCGGGTCCACGTGAATGCCCTCACTATCAATCACGTGACTAAGAAATTATACCTTCGACAGCCAAAATTCACACTTTGAAAACTTGGCGTATAATTATTCCTTCTTAAGTAATTCTAGGATTAACTTAAGGTGTTTTGTGTGCTCTTCTTTGCTCTTGGAGTAGATCAAGATGTCATCAATAAAAATGATCATGAATTTATCTAAGTACAGTTTTCACACCCGATTCATCAGATCCATGAATACCGCCGGTGCGTTGGTTAGTCCAAACGGCATCACTTGAAACTCATAGTGATCGTAGCATGTCCTAAACGCTCTCTTTGGAATGTCTTCCTCTCGAACTATGAGTTGGTGATAACCATATCTCAGGTCGATCTTAGAGTAGACTCTTGATCCTTGCAACTGATCAAATAGGTCGTCGATTCTCGGAAGTGGATATCAATTCTTTATAGTCTGCTTGTTCAGCTCACGGTAATCAATACACATCCAAAAAGATCTGTCTTTCTATTTGACAAACAAGACCGGGGCTCCCCAGGGTGAGGAACTCGGTCTTATAAATCCCTTGTCAGAAAGTTCTTGTAATTGAGTAGACAATTCTTGCAGTTTCGTCGGTGCTAATCTATACGGAGCTTGTACCACGGGTGCAGCACCCAGGACCAAGTTGATTTGGAATTCAACTTGTCGCATAGGCGGTAATCCAGGCAAGTCCTCTAAAAAGACCTCCAGAAAGTCCCGTACAGTCGGCACATCCTCAAGTCTTTTCTCTTCTGACTCGTTCTCAATTTCCTTCTTCGTTACTCATGCCAGAAAAATTAGGCAACCTCTCTTAATATATTTTTGAGTTTTAGTGCACGATATAATGCTCAACTTTGACTTCTCTCTTCTACTGCCTCTATCACCTTGAACTATCAAAACTTCATCTCCATAGGGAATCCGCACAACCTTCTCATCGCAAACGATTACCGCATGATGGTTTGCTAACCAATCCATGCCGATGATGGCGTCAAAGCTACCAAGTTCTACCGGCATTAGGTCAATATTGAATGTATGACCTAATAATCCTAACGTATAACCTCTAAGAACGGTATTGGTTTTATAAATTCTTCCATTGGCTAATTCGACAGCATAGCTAACGTCTAAAGTATCGAGGGTTATATCAAGCAAGGTACTAAATGTAGTCAACACGAAACTTCTATCAGCACCCAAATCGAATAATATGAAAGCATAATGATTGTTGAGAAGAAACGTACCCCTAAGGACATTGGAATCAGGGTTAGCGTCTCCTCCACCTAGCACATATGCTTTCCCTCTTACTGCACCAACTCTATTCTTGTTTCCAGCCTTATTCCCATGGTTTTGATCCTTTAACATTGGGCAATCACTTTGGTAGTGTCCTTGCCCTCCACACTCGTAACAGGTTACAACCCTCTGATTCACTACTTGACCCCTTTGAGTTGAAGTAGTGGAGATTGTGACCTTAAAATCCTGGGTCAAATGCCCAACCTTGTTACACTTCCCACATCTCACTTTGTATGGTCCTTCATAGTGAAGCTTATACTTGTTACAGAGAGGCAACAATCCATTATATGGTTTCTTCTCATTGTTGCCAGCCGTATAGGCTCTTGCTACATTCTGACCTCCTATATTTGGCCTTTTGAATGGTGGTTGCTGACCACGGTTGTCTCTCTGATTGACCTCCATTCTTCTTTTGTTTTCAGTGTTTTTCACAGCATAACCTTTCAACTTTTAGTCCATTAAATTGTTAGCAATCCTAACAGCATCTTGCAGTCTTGTAGGTTCAGCAGTAATTACATTCCCTTGGATGTTATCGGGGAGTCCTCCAATGAATTTCTCAACCCGATCCTCCTCCTCGGGGACCATCTTGGTGCACATCATAGTCAACTCTTGAAATCTCTGAGTATAAGCAGCCAAATCATTGTTCTTCATAGTTATGTTCCACAATTCAGTTTCCATTTTCTGAATCTCATTCCTTGGGCAGTACACTTCAGTCATTAGCTTCATGAGCTCTCTCCATGACATGGCAAATGCAGCCTCAATCCCAATAGTCCTCTTGTATGAGTTCCACCAAGTTAGTGCATTGTTTAACAGTGTGCAAGTAGCATACTTGACTTGGTATTTCTCTGGGCAGTTGCTGATATGGAACACTATTTCCATCTTCTCAAACTACCTTATCAATCCGACAACTCCTTTTGTTCCCTTAAAGTTGAGTGGTTGATACTTCATGAAATCCTGGTAGGTGCATTCTCTAGCAATAGGCCTATCGCCTCTACCATTCTCATTTAGATTTCCATTTCCACCATTTCCATTCTTACCATTTCCATTCTCACCATCTCTATTACTGCCATTTCCATTATCGCCGTCACTACCGTTCTGGCTTTGATTCTCAGCCTCGAGGGCATTGGCGGCATGGGTCGCCTCATGAGCAGCCAACGCTTCTTCCACACGTCCGTTAATGAGTTCGTCGATTGCTTCAGGGGTCATACCGGAGCGAGTGATAGTCATTGTTCTATATTACAAGACATAACACTTGATGAGATTCGATACGCGATATAACTACTATAGATGGAAATTTAGGTTTACAAGATAAAAATATAAAATACAAACACGTTTTGCCAGAACGAGTAAATAACAATAAAGAATAATACGCGAGAGAATCAAAACAAGCTTTTCATTTCACGAATAAAAGCATAATTCGGTTACAACTACAACCAACCCAAAATAGGTACATGATTTATGATTATTTCTACTGCCAACATCTAGACCTAACCATCAGTCTAATGTCCTACATGATCATGGTACTACTAGTCTAGGGGCGAAAACCCAAATGTATCTCAACATATGACTCCAACCTCCTAAGTCTCCTCCGAGTATCATCACGATCCCTACGAACCTGACGAAACTCCTCCTGTGAAAGTGCCATGTGCCAACGAATACTGTCAATCTGATCTCTCTCTTTATACTCAACATGGCTCGAACCTCCTCCTATGAAAGTGCCATGTGCCAACGAATATTGTCAATCCGATCTCTCTCTATACTCAACATGGCTCGAACCTTTAGGTACTCCAGTCTCAAACTCCTAATCCTCTCAACCCAACTAGCTCGCTCTCCACTAGCTACCATCTGACTAGTCTCTAACTGTCGCTGAGTGGTCTCAATCTTAGTAATCCTATTAATATGAACCTCTGACATGTAGTAAACTATATCATAAATAGTATCCTCAAGATCAGGTATACCTCCTCTAGAAGACTCAGAACTATCACCAATAGCCAATAGATCTACAGCGATCTCTCTCGTGTCTGCCGTACTAGCCTCTGCCTCAAACTCCTCATCATCCTCCCTAACATCACTAGCAGTAATCTCAAATCCCATGCCTACACCATCCTCAGGGTGAGCTACAACTCCCTCACTAATACCTACATCTGCAACAGCCTCTGCATTAGCAGTATCCACCTCCATATGCTCCTCTCCGCTATCCTTTGGTGAGTATGAATCTCTAAACCTCTTGCGAGGTGGTAAAAGATCAGCAGGAGTAGGGGCTATCGACCTTAAAACATGAGTGGATGATGGTATCGAAGCAGTAGGGGATCTATATCTCTTGCGAGATGGCTTAGAAGAAGGTAAAGATGAATCTAATGACCTCTCAGAAGATGAACCTAAAGATGACTCTGATGTAGTCGGTGGGTAAGGGGTAGACAATGGTGCAGACCTCCAATGTCTAAAAGCCTTACTATGTCGTGGAGTCCTAGCGAGTGATCGATGAACAAATCTCTATGGTGTAGATGAATCAGCATCGGTGGTGTTTGGTGGTGTATGTCTGGATAAGGAATGATCTGAAGGTGCACTAGAAGAAGATGAGTCTGGTGAAGAATGATGATCTAATGAATGACGAGATACACGTCTCCATGTAAGTCTATGAGCAGGTAAAGGTATAACTCTCTTCCTCGCAGTCAACAACTTACGTGGCCCGTTAGGATTGCTGCGGTAAGGTTGACCAAAAAGGATAGTCTCACCGGGTCGGATAAGAGTCGCTAAACGTCGACGAATCCTGGGTGGGGAAACAATAGGTGCAAGGGGAAACTCTGATAATGGTGCAAGAGTATCATGAGATGACGATACAGGTCTATGCTCAGCAGGCTCGGACTCACCGTCCGCCTCCGAGTCATCAGAACACAAAAAGGGTGAAACCAATGGAAAATCTGGTACGGGAGGTAAAGAATCCTCCGATGGATCAGAATCAGAAGAAGGTAAATAATCCACTAAATCAAGTACCCCATAAGGTGAGACGACTGAAACTGCCCCCACATCTGGTGTAACTATAGGGTCAGCTAGAACAATAGGAACCTTAGGGATAGCAGGGATAATAGCAGGAATAGCACCAAAGAGAATCACTCGTGGGGCATGAGAACCCACACTCTCCTCAGATGTATCAGATGAAATAGAATTAACAGGAGCAGCCATGACTTGCATAAGCACAAGTTTATATAAATCATATTTATATGAAACCATGCACGTGCAAGCAAAGCCAAGAAATAAGTATGATGCGAAAATATGAAATGGCAAAACGATGAATAAAGTAATTATGGAAATATGATATATATAATCAGTACTTATATATATTAAACGCTATTATTATAAGATATATATGTAGGCAGGTAAGGCACGTAGGATCGCATACTGGTTATAGACCAGACCTAGATATACTACCTAGTTCTCTATAACCTTGGCTCTGGATACCAATCTGTCACACCCCAAACGGGGCCTGGATGGAATACACGTGTCCGGGGGCGTGACGTCATAATACACATCACACAAGATACAAAGAACGACCTCTAAGGGTACGTTTGAAAATCCAACATCGTTGCATTAATTAAAATAGTTAAAGTTTAACATAAATTTAAAGATAATATGCGGAAGCGAATAAAAGTTTTAGAAATTAACAACGATGTTTAAACAGTAGATAATAGCGTTTCTTGAAAATTGGCCCAATGCATAGCGACACCAAATAGCAAGCAAAGACACCCACAGCTAAGCACCTGAGAAAAACATGCTAAAACGATCAACATAAAGTTGAGTGAATTCATAGGTTTGAATTTAATATTAAAAGTGGACCACAAGTGCACAGTACGCACGTAACAGTTATAACAGATACAACTTCATATAAAAGAATGTATTTAATGTTGCACTAAGCTCATGGCACCGAAGCTCAATTTAAAAGGAAGCATTTTATATACCAAATAGTATTCCACGCCCTAGAGGTATCTGACCAAGATCACCTATTGACATTCCGACATGGTACATATTCGTTTGTTCGGGACCTCCGAATCTAGTAAGCGCTACTTACCCGGATAGGGATAATTACTCCCAATAGATCTATTTACAACATTCGCGCTCACTTAACCAGTACGGTCAGTTAAGCAATTGACGGTTCATGATAATTTGGGCATTAGTTGTCTATTCGTTACTTAAGCAACACGTAATCAGGAAAAGGTTACGTAAAGTAACTGTGTCCATAGTTTGTAAACAAGCAATGTTTCTCACCCCAAAATAGTAAAGTAAAAGTAGCAAAACATGAGGCTATGAACTCACCTTAGCAAAATGAGCAAATGATAATCACGCAAGTAAAAGGTGATATAGAAATCTAGCCGCGGCCTAGAATAATAACGCATCTCAGAATCACGGAAAGTATGCCAAGAATTGCACAATATGTTCATCACCAAAATACATCCATGTGTGTTTGCTTTAGTTTGATTAACAAGACATGATGAAATGAAATCATATAGTTTTTCTTTAAGTTTCGGCGTTTATCCAAAAGTTTCTATTTTTAGTAAGTTTCTATTTTAGGAAAGTTTTTAGTTTCGGGACGTTAATACCGTCCCCTATATTTGTTAAGTTTCCATAAGTCAAAACGCACTAACTAGCCTTAATTACTTAACTTCTAAGTCCGTTCCGCTAAATTCTTACCAAACTTACTATTTTTAGTAACTTTATCGCTTTTCCCAAAATATGTTGACGGCGTCATTAAACAATACCAATCAATATATAAGTGTTACTATATGTTTCGCTAATGTTTAAAAAGTCCAAAAATGTCCGAAAGTGTCCGAAAACCCGTTTTACTATTCACATCAGCAACTATTCATTTGGTTTTGCCGAAAAATGTTTCAAGTTTCATTTGGCCATAACTTGGTCGTTTTAAATCCGTTTTTAAAGTGTGATATATGAAAAACTATCTATTCGAAACGAGCTCTTCAAAAACTACTTTTACGCCTAATGAAAACATTTTTAGGTCGACCAAAACCTCAAAACAAATTCGGGACAGCAAGCACTTTTTGTCAAAAACATAACCAAAATCCACCCAAACTTCATAATAATGTCTAATCTAGCCTAATCTCCATTCACAACTAATCCACAACAAAACCACACCTAAATCTAACCTAATCCCTTCATTTCTATTGTTGCAACACTCATCAACTCTCATCTCGCCAAGAACATAATATTTAACTAGTAAAATAAAGTAGTATCATTATTTATGAAATCTTGTCTTTAAAATCTTTCAAAAATTAAAACACAACATATAGATGTATGGATCTTGAACATATAAGAAAGAATATAGGAAAAACCACAAATAAAGATTCAAGATACTTACAAGAATGAAGAATAAGTAGTGAAATCACAAGATCTATACCCCAAAATAATAGATCTATAAAACCCACTAATAAAAATCAAACCCTAATTTGTAGATCTTGAAAATACTTGAAATCAAAAGAAAACCTTCTTGGAATAACCTTGGATCTTGATAAAATGAAGTATGGAATGTGTGAATCTTGGTAGAAATCAAAAGTATGGATTATGTATGTGTGTGTATGTATGCCGAGGCCAAGAGGAAGGAAAAAGAGAGAAGAAAATTGTTGGTGGCTTGTGAAATGAATTAGAAACCCTAAGTTGTGAGAATGTAAGGTATTTATAGGCCAAGGAGGGTTTAGGGTTACAAGGTTTTAAGTAACAAGTGACCAACACACACCAAAGGTGTGTGTGTGTGGTTCGGCCGAACATAGCCACAAGGACCATTTGGTTCAAAAATTTTGATCAAGGTTCATGAATTAGGTCCTAAATTTTGAATTTCAAGTCAAATGTACAAGTCAAAGTATGTAAGCATGCATTTTTCTTGGCTTGGATGGATGAGTGTGCATGAAATGGACTTCCTTATGTGTCACTTTCATACATATGCATGGGAAGTTCAAGAAAATAGGTCTTTGATTTAATTTCAAGGCTTATGCTTGCATTTGGTTTGAGTTTAGGCGTCCAATATATATCAAGAGGGAAGGGTGAATGAAAGTTTTGACCTTAGAATACTAGATGGACGATAACTAAAGTCTACACGAAAAGATTTCGAGTTTCTGAGGTTTCGTTAGGTCAAAAACGCAAAAAGCGCAATTTAAACGTTAAAGCGTAAAAATAAATATCGGGAGTGATCATAAACTATGAAACACTTAAAAAGATAAAATAACTAAGATAATATCTAAACTAATGAATATCCGATGCCGGAACGCGTCCGATGACATTTTTCAGATTTACGCGGGTTTACTTCCCTGTAAACCGCCAGATTCAAATGTAACGTATAAAAGTCAAAAATAATTGTCTAAAAGGTTTAAAATATTGACCGAAAAATCTTGGGGTGTGACAAATTGTCCATACAAAAGTGGCTACAACAAAAAGGTCACATACGACCAAGCCCAGACATCATAGCAAGTTACTAAAAGATATTCAGCTCCGCATCATCAACATTAGGGAAAGGATTAGCATCCACACCCATACCTTCTCAACCATCTGCGTTCACAACCTTATAGTCATCCGTAGAAATGGGATGAATGGAGCTTGCAGAAGCAAACGTAACAGACAAGGCCATGGTAGTATCAGCGGTGGCGGGTATAACACTAGAAGTACCTTCCATGCCTGTTAAATCCGTAATGGATAAAGGCTCAGATAGGGGAACAAAGACATCATGGAGCGCTGATCTATGATTAGCAATATTATCCTTAATCTTCCAGACTCTAGAACTGGAGACATCTAATGAAAGTGACAAAGTATAAGCACCAATGAAACGTTGGTCCGGAGAATGATGAATGGGAACCATCAGCTGGTCAATGTGAGGTTGCGACTCAGTCAAACCTAATCTTTCAGCAAGAGTGTCATCAATACCGTGGGTAAGTAGCCATCGATGGCCAAAGATGGTAGTCAAAAGATGCGGGTAAAATCTTTCCTCTAGGTGAAGGGACATCTCAACAAAATCAGTATACAACTTGTCGAATTTATCATTCACAACTTTCATTCGCTCATCTTGAAATCTCTCAAGCTGACCCATACAGTCTTCATACACTGTCACCTTCTCTTGGAGCCTGGCGGAAGATGTCTCCAGCCCGTGAACCTGCAATCACACGGAAACATAAAGGTGAGAAGAACGAATGGAGAACTATAAAAAAAGGGGGGGAAATGTTAAGTATAAAGACATATACCTGATCAACAAGGTTATCATTTTGAGACCTAACAAAAGTAACCACAACATCAAAATCAGCAACTTCCTGTTCCCTAACCTTCACTAATGCTGCGAGATTGGCCACTTTGACTTCCAGCTCACTTTTCTCCCTTTCCAAGGTAATGTGATGTTCCTTCAAAACCTGCGCTTCATAACGAAGAGATTTCTCAACAACCTCAAATTTGGAGGCTTCAACACGGAGACGGATGGCCTCCGCGGCCTCCGCCTCCTTCAATAGCAGCTGTGTCTTAAGATCTTCAATCTCCTTTTCCCTAACTTTTAGCAGTTATACCTGCTCATCAACCATAGACTTCATCATCCTCTTTTCCCTAATGTTATATTCAGCATGCATTCTCACTTCAGTGCTCAAAGAGATTTGGCGGGCTGCTCCAACATTAAACTCGGTGAAAAGCTGGTCATGCTCCATTTCGCGGATAGATGCAAAAAAATTAGGAGGAGCAAATGTATTCACCATATTGCGACAAATACGACCGTCATCAAGACGGGACCCATTGGTCACACTCCATTGCAGAACATAAACTTTCTGAAGATTAGAGTCAAGATCAATAACGGTGTGGACGCCACCAACTAAAAAATCACTACCAGTAAGATCAGAGAAACCACCCGGGGTAGGATTAGTCCCACCAGCTGAGGATGAACCAACGGCAAACAAAGAAGGTTTAGCGGGTGTTTCTTTAACAACCGTAGCAGCATCAACCGTTGCGGTGACAGTGGTGATAGTTGTCATGGTCAAAGCAGAAGACCTGATAAGAGAGTCAACCTCAGTATCCGCAACATGAGTACCGGAATGATGAGAAGAGTCTGAGGAAATTACAAACCTTTGAGGAGCACTAATTGTTCAGAGGTTAGCCCCAGTCAAGGAATCAGTAGGCCTTCCCTCTTCATGCTCCGGTGTGGCGGACACCGAAGACGTCACAAAAGGCAAAGTAGGAATGGGGTCATCCCTAACTTCAACATTCAACACCGCCCCAGCAGTAACCGCTGGACCGCTGGCATAGATTTACCAGCCACGGAAGTCCCACTAGGAGTTCCGTGATCCTCCCTCAATTTCTTAGAAGGATAAGAAGGCTCACCTGCAGAAATAACCACGGTCTTTCGTTTCTTTTGACGCCTTGGTTGCAACAGAGCAACATCCTCTGCAACAGTGCCTACCCTCTTACTAACCAGCTGAATATCAGTATCTTCCCCGCCAGCAGCAGAATCACCTTGCTCTATTTGATTACCACTACCTCCCTCATCAAAAAGTTTATCTACGCTTGCTTCTAGCTCGCCCTCAGTACAAGCAGGGGCAACTGGTAGTAGCGGAACAACACGCCCAACGATGGTGTCCAGCAGCTTTGGTTCACCCTTCGTACGATGCCTCTCACCGATCTTTACCTTTGTAGGATTAGCAGTCCGAATAAAGGAGAGCAAATCCATTTCTACACAAAAGAATAGAGGGTCAGAAAACATGGTCAAAAGCCAAAAACATAAACAAGGCATAATAATAAACACCCACCTTGGTCATTATCATGCAGAAATTCAGGATACGTATTCTCATCCAAGGTATAATAGCGACTCAATCCCACTAAACAAAGGAATGGTTTCGGATACTTATGGAACAGAGCAGGATACGCAACAAGTGTAGCGTAATGCCCTGCGTCATATTCAGAAGGTTTAGGGAAGGGGTCCTTCGACACACCTTTACTCGTATGCCATGGAAAGAAGACAGGATAAGCAAATGCATCAACCCAAAAGAAGTGGACATTCTAGCCTTTCAGCAAATCTAGGGGTTTGGCATAGCAAACGGCGTCAGTACCTGAACGCTTACTTAACGACATCCAGTCTTTATTTTTAGAGTTCACATAAAAGCAGCAGAACAACCCCACCGTTGGCTCAAAGCCATAAATACGGCAAAGGATCTCAAAATGAGACACTTTGGCCGCTGCAATAACAGATAGTTGAGATATATGGATACGATAGTGTTTAAGCATGTTAATAAGGAAAGTGGAGAGAGGTAATCAAAAATTGGCAAACTCAAAGAACCTAGTATATACACCTATCTTGCCAGTAGGCATCTCATGAATTGTTTGGTTAGGGCTAGGCAATGTTGGATGAACCTCATCAGGAATAAGAAATGTTTCGCAAAAAATCTTAAGAGCCTTTTGAGTAAGAACCGACTTTATATCCGTAATACTGCCCATTATAAAAAGTAAGCAAGGATTAGGGCCTAACCTGAAAGTCTAAAAGTCTTCGAATAAGGGCACAAAGGATACAGTTAGAGAACTCGAAGAATGTTTAACAATGGCGATTGAAGTTTGAGAAGATGAAAAAAGAAAAACAGTAAACCCAAGTTAGGTATTTATACTTTCGGTATATTAAATTCACGGTATTCTTAGATGATCATACGTGGCCATGACCTCTGAGTCAATGGTCAGGATCTTAAGTAAAAATAGTGATGACAGTTGAGCAAAATTGACCGAGCAGTCAAATCAGTCAAAACACGAAAGGCCATGAAGCGGCCACGTCACCCACGCCTTACCTACCCAAGGAAAAGAAACGTCACGGAGAAACTAGCACACGTAGAAGAGGCAAGATAAGTTACGGTATTGGAACATGAGTCTAGTGACGCCTACCGCACGCCTAAAAAACCGTACGCAATAGACATACTAGACTAGGGGGACTTGATGAGGTATAATAGGTTTACCAGGCCTTTAGGCCTGAACCGTATTATCATAATGGGCTCCAGGCCCAACCAAGCAAATAAAAGCAACCAACAAATATGATAGGCCGGAACTAAGCCCAGCCCCACACTGGCACGGCCCAGAACAAGTAAGACAGATGTGACAGACCTTCCGCGGACTAAGAAAACATTCACGGAAGGGAATCCATGTCCGCAAGACACGATTGCTATGAACCCTTTCCAGACAAGGGGCCCACTTCGGCCCACTAACAGATATAACCGAAATATTAAGAAAACCTAATATTTAGGCTCACCTATAAAAAGAGGTACTCTGACACCCCACAAGGTATGATTTTCTGACTATATTTCACATACACATTCTTTAACATTCTCTGGCATACATGAATACTTACTCTCACGCCAGAGTCTAATCGTGGGGTCCGTCTTTACGGTAAGACTAACGGTTTACCTTTAATTATGCAGGAAACCATTACATCACTTGATCTAGTACAAGATCATGTTCATTGGCCCAGCCCAATAACCATCTCAGATCTATCATATTCGGCCTGTGACATATTTTGTACTAACAGTACGAGTCTTTTTGCATTAATGGCGTCTTCTCAATGGAAAAGGCTATAATAGACGCAATCGAGAAAGTTATATTAAGTAAAGAGAATGTAAAAGCAAAAGATATTTGTGCGATTTATCGTAAAGAGTTTCAAAAAGATGAGATTATCGGAACACTTGATTGCAAACACAGATATCACACAAATTGCATCATTAAGTAGTTGAAGTACAAGAGAACATGTCCAATGTGTAGCGCTATATTTTTCCCATACATGTTTTAATAAGGTCTAACAATTTTAAACACGGTTATGTATATTTGGATTTTATACTTTTGTCATATTGGTTTGGTAGTCGATTGAAACTTGTATTTGATGCATAAGTACTTTGACTTGAATTTAATACTTCTGCTGCATTGTTTGGTCCTTAAGAATAAGAAGTAGTTTCTGCACATGGGTGCATGTCCAATTTGCATATCTACAATTGTCCTTTATAGATTCATAGTAATAGAACTATCATGTTAAAAAATGTTACATAGATTTGCACTTTATACTTTCTTTTCGTGTTATTTATTATGGTTAATCCAAAACACACATTTCATGTGCATTTAACTGGTTTGAGTATGTGTGGCCTTCGGTTTAAATCTTGTGGAATAATTGGCTAAAAGGTCTGAAACTTGATTTGACGTGGAATTATCGATATTTGTAGTAATATAATCCCTCCTCTTATCAATTTATCAAATCTAAACATGATAAGTTTTGGTATCTTAACTATTTTGCAAGATTTCATGTTCTAGTTTATGTGTTCCTAGGATTGCTTCCAGGGTGTTGCAAGGCCCAAAATAAGTAGCTTCACAACAATGGGTGAAAATATGCAACTTACAACTTTAAGATCGCTATAATATAAGATCCTAGACATACAAACTCGTTAATTCATAAAGTACGAAGGGTTTGTTCTTTTCAAAAATAGCGCGGGATATAAGAATTATGGCAATTGGCATGTGAAAAACTTTCCATATTAGTGGATGTTTTCTAACTTCGATTTGATATTTGTATCCTGACATAACTCATCATCATCTTCGCATTAGCCGTTCAACACTACCGATCCACTACTGTTAATTGATCTGGCCTCAATCATTCCATATTATACTAGCAATCTCTTGCATCTAGTTGGTTTTGATATCTATCTATAGATTGGATCTTGACGACACATATATGTACTCATCCTCTTTGGATAGGATATTAAAACTTTAAGCCACTTACAAGCCTAAACTTGTTTGTTACTACAATAATATTTTCATCATGGTTTTTAATGAGACTGGAAATTAAGTAATTGGCTATTACTATACATTACTTTCTGCTTTAGAAGTGTTACAAATGGTATATGATAAGACAAGTTAGAAAACTTAATTACAACCTTAATGTCAGATTTACCAAAAAAAAATTCAATTATTTTTCATACGTTGCATAGAATTGAATTTTTATCTTTTGTCATATTGTTTTGGTAGTTAATTCAAACACATATTGATGCATCAAGTATACTTTAATATCATATGCATGCATTAATAAGAAGTGGTTGTTGCACAAGAGTGCATGGCCAATTTTTAAGATCTACAATTTTCCTTTATAGGTTCATATACCTATCATGTTTCCATACATTACATAGATTTGAATTTTATAGTCCTATAATCCTATTATATTGTTTTGGTAGTTGGTCCAAAACACATATCCGATGCATCAAGATTACCTTAGGATGTGATGTGAAAACTATACCGTGCGTGACTTGTAGCAATGAACTATGAAATCCTCCATCGTAAATTCGTCAAAAAATTGGTTGAAGTCATTCATGATAATTTTGGTATCTTATTTTGCAAGATTTCATGTACTCGTTTGTGTTCCTCTTATGGCTAAGATTGCTCCTATGGTGTTGCAAGCTCGGAATTAACTAGCTAGCTAGCTTCATGATGTTCTAAAACTGCATGGGAAGAAACAAATGTAACAGTACACCGACCTGCGAAAAACATTCCATCATTCTCAATTTCTAATTAGTATCCTGAAACTCATCATCATCTTTGCTTTAGACATTTTGACACAACTAGTCCGCTACTGCTATATGATCTAGCCTTGGTCACGCACTTTGTATTATACTAGCAATCTCTCGCATCTTATTGGTAATTTTATCTATAGATTTGATCTTGACAAAACATGTGAGTATGTGACAACTACCCTCAGATGGTTATGATAAGAAAAGTTAGAAACAAGTTAAAAGTTGTAGATTGCCAAATACTTTCACCATGATTTCTAGCTAGATTAAATTATAAGCATTGGCTTTAGTTATGTTACGGCACAAAGGTACAATAATTAAAACTTTAATTGTTCTTATTGAATAATTAGTTTTGTCCCTTAACATATATAAGTATGGTTATCTTCTTAATAAAACTTAGGAAAACTTTTCAAAACACATATTTGATCCATCAAGAATACTTTTAACTTGAATTTAATGTGTTAGCTGTATTGTTAAGGTCTACGTATAGGTATATTATTTTCACCATATGATATGGAATTGTCTTGATTGTTTTGCTATCTTGACTAATTTGCAAGATTTCCCTTCTGGTTTCTATGTTCATTGTGAATCTATGGTGTTAAAAGCTCGTAAATACACAACATAGCTTCTTGCAATAGTGACTCAAGGCTTTTTTGTTAGTTGTGGTCATCTTCTGATCCGTGACTGCTATGATCTAGCCTTAGTCGCTGCATTATGTTTGCACAATCTCCACATCTGACTGGTTATGACCAAATGTATCATCTGATTCTCATTTTAATAAACCATCATCGATCTTATTTATAGGAACCATATTACAGCAATACATATGACCTCAATTCCATGAAAACAGTATAGATGACACTCGAATAATCAATGTTTAGTACTAAACACACATGAAATTAAAGTGCATAATACTTTCTCTAGGAAATGGAACACATACATATTAAAAAAAAGTTCCTCCACCCCAAAAGTAACAGACATTTTGGTCATTGTTTTGTGTAATAGATAAATCCAACCCTGCTCTAATTTTGTTGACCTAGCAGCCAAACTCGGGGGGTCACAAGTACCCTGTAAACTTGTGGAACCAGGCAAACCACCAACCGTTCTCAGTTTTGGATTTTTAGGTTTGGCCATTTTTAAATAAAGGTGAAAGATACAAAGTTCAAAGTGTCCTTATATATCATCCCCCTTTCGTGGGTAAGTTGTTGATGTTTGTCGTAGGATGATCTTAGTTCTGGTTGCATTGATTTAATGAACCAAATAAGGTTCATGGTTTGAAGATTCACTATCTTTAGATATTGTTGACCCGTCTTCATCCTTTGGTTTCTTTCGTCGACTCCTTCTAGGGTTGTGTTGCAAAGTAATCACAAGCCTTTATATGAATATAAAGTAATTTATACGCGAGAAAAATTAATTTCCCGTTGAGAGGTCAAGTTTTCTTTTTAGCGAAATACTTGCCTTTAAATTGATGACCGGGTTGCTATCTGAAATAATAGCAAGTCATTGACATGTTTTAAAAACTTTTATAACTTCTGCTCGAACTTCATTTATAGCCTCGTATCATTATTAAATGACATTTCTAAGGCCGTAAATGTTATTAATTTTTAGAAGACATGCCAAAGATAATTATATTTTTGTATTTTCTGATTTTCTGATTTTTTTTTTAATTTTGTATTTTCTTTTTATGGTTTTATATTTTTCTATTTTCTTTTTGAAAAATTTATATAAAATGAAAAATCTTTTTGGGTTTTTATATTTTCTTATATATATATGATACAGAGGATATGTGAAGAGTTTTCCACCATTACTCTTCCTCTTCGTCTACCAGCTTTTTCAAAGTCTCAGGAGACATACTTTGCATTCCAAGCTTTTTTATGAGAAATTCAAGTCTTTCTCTTGCCAACGGCTTGGTGAAGATATCTGCTAGCTGATATTATGTGCCAATGAAGTACAGTTTCAACCACCTCATTTTCCACTTGCTCCTTGAAAAATTGATATCGGATGTCTATATGCTTGGATCTTGAGTGTTGGACGTTGTTGCAGCATAACGCAATAGCACTTTTATTATCGCAATACAGTGGAATTTTGTTGAATCCAAGGCCATAATCCGTCAGTTATGATCGCATCCAAAGAATTTGAGCACATCATCTGGATAGAGCAATGTATTCAGCTTTTGTACTGGATACTGCAGTGCTCTTTTGTTTCTTTGACGACCAACTCACCAATCTATCTCCCAAGAGTTGTAGACTTCCCGATGTACTTTTTATGGTATCTTGGCAACCGGCATGATCCGCGTCTGCATAAGCTGTTAATGCAATACAGGAATCCTTCGAATACCATAGACCCATATTAATGGTTCCTCTTAGGTATCAAAAGATTCGTTTAACAGCATGTAAGTGCTTTTCGGTAGGCTTAGCCTTATATCGGGCACACATTCATACATCAACTACAAGGTCTGGTCTACTGGCTGTAAGATACATAAGAGAGCCAATCATTCTACGATAACGTGTAGGATCAACAGCTTTCCCTTGTGGATCTTCATCCAGTTTGGACTTCTCCACCATTGGAGTATCCATGAGGTCAACGGTTTCCATACAATATTTTTTAATAATTTCGGAAGCATATTTGGATTGGTTTAAAAAGATGCCTCTAGGACTTTGAGAAATTTGAAGTCCAAGAAAAAATGACATTTTGCCCATCATCGACATCTTCAATTTAGAACACATGATTTTTGAAAAATTTTCACAAAGTTCAGGTTTAGTGGAAGCAAATATAATGTCATCTACGTAGATTTATCCCAGTAAGATGTCTTTGCCTTCACGTCTGACGAATAATGTGGGATCAACTGTTCTTTAGAGAACTCTTGAGATTGTAGAAATGACGCGAGCAAATCATACCAAGCTCGTGGAGCCTGCTTTAACCCATAAAGGGCTTTCTTTAGCTTGTATACATAATTGGTATTCTCTGGATCTACAAACTCGTTTAGTTTATTGACATAGACCTCCTCTCGTAGAATACCATTCAAGAACGCGGTCTTCACATCCATTTGGTATACGACCATGTTCATGTGAGCGGCAAATGAGATGAAGATACGAATGGCCTCGAGTCTTGCAACTGGAGCAAAGATTCCTCAAAGTCGATGCCTTCTTCCTGACGATATCCATGTGCTACCAACCTTGCCTTGTTTTTCAAAACACCTCCCGATTCATCTAATTTTACCTTGTAAATCTACTTCAAGGTAATAATCATCACACAATCAGGACGAGGTACGAGCTCCCAAACCTCGAGATGTTCGAACTTATTGAGTTCTTCTTGCATGGCTTCAATCCAATAGGATTTTGTCAATGATCTTTGTAACTTTTTGGTTCAACTGAGGAAAGGAAAGCATCATAATAACAGAACAGGGCTTCAGTGTGTAGTTAGAGTCTTGTGGAGACAGGTTTGGAAGGATCACCAATAATATTTTCCAACGGATGATCCTTTGTCCATTTTCTGATATGTTATGGTGGTTGATTTACTGAGTGCACATTGGTAGGGACAACAATCCAAGAGGATGATTCTTCAAAACTTGGTTCTGGAATTGGAAGACCAAAATAAGGATGGTTATTTATGTGTGCAACTTCAATATTATGATACTCTTCTTCAACACAGGGAGGAATGACTTAAGATTGTGATTCTTAATTTGTTTGTGAGGTACTTATGGATGGTGCATCTTGATCAATTATAGTTGTGGATGGTTCAAAAACAATTTTGAACCGGTAGACATAGGATTGGCATCAATTGTAGTTGTGGATGGTTCAAAATCAATTTTTTGATAAACTCACCAATGTATGCCAATCCTATGTCTACGGGAAGCATATTAGTTATACATTGTAACCTAGTAGTCCTAATTGTACAAAATTGAAAGAAAAATGAAAAATCCCCAATTTTAATTCTTGTGTTCATCATGAACCCTAGACTCAAATTGAAAGAAATTAGATGAAATAACTTACAATTAATGATGTTGATAATGTAAGGAATGATTGTATGTGTTGATTTTATCTTCAATTAGTGTTTTAACGGTTTATTTTGAGTTTTGGGTTGTTTTTGGTCGTGTTCGTCGCTGTAGAGGAGAAAAGGGGTGTTTGTTTTTTAGTTTTGAAAATTTTTGACTAAGTGTGGAAGATATGGGTTTGCTGTTGGCGGTCCCATATTGTCAGGCGGTCCCAAATATATTGGGGGCCACCAGGGATATGGGGGCCGCCCTCAACGAGGGATTTTGGACTTAGTTTTGACAAAAAATTTACAAAGAGGAGTGGCGTTTTAATTTGCATTTCTAAATTAAAAATGTTTAAAGTACTTCAGATGAAGTATTTAAGTTGTCACGACACGAAATGGAACACAGACTAGAATCGAGAGTAGAAGAAGGAGAAGCGGACTAACACCGTTTATGGAATGTGTTCCATCATTCCTAAACCAAGACATAGATAATTAAACGATTCACGTTTAAGGGGTTTAGTAAGGATGTCGATGATATTGTCGACAAACGGCACTTTTTCGATTGAGATATGTCCTTTTTGGACATTATCACAAAAAAAGTGATGACGCATTTTGATGTGTTTAGTACGAGAATGTTGCACCGGGTTTTTGCTAAGGTTAATCGCGCCTTTATTGTCGCACATGATCGGGACGTCGTTGAGTCGAACGTCGTAGTCGATAAGAGCTTGTTTCATCCATAGTGCTTGTTGACATGCCTTTTCGGCGCTTAAATATTTGACTTCAGTAGTGGATATAGCAAGAGCGGTTTGTTTCTTCGAGAACCAAGATGTCAAACAACATCCCATGAACGTACAAATACCGCTAGTGCTCTTTCGATCCACATAATCTCCCGCATGATCAGAGTCGGCATATACTACAGTTTCTATGTCGGTCCCTTAGGATACCATAATCCTAAGTGCGTAGTGCCTTTAATGTATCAGAAGATACGCTTAACCGCTTCAAGGTGAGAGGTTTTGGGAGCCTCTTAGAAGCGGGCACAAAGGCAGACACTAAACATGATATCAGGCCTACTTGCCGTTAGGTATAATAAACTACCTATCATGCCTCGATACTTGGTACTATCTACCGACTCACACTCTTCATATTTCGTGAGTTTAGTATCGGAGGACATGGGGGTTTTCATTGGTTTAGAATCTTCTAGACCAAATTTCTTAAGCATTTCTTTAATATACTTAGATTGATTAAAGAAGATACCATCTTCCATTTGTTTTATTTGTAATCCAAGGAAGAAGTTAAGTTCACCCATCATGCTCATCTCGAACTCGTCATGCATGATTTTGGCAAATTCATCACACATGTCTTAATAAGTCGAGCCGAATATAATGTCGTTGACATATATTTGGACGATGATAAGATTTGAACTTTGCTTCTTAGTAAAAAGAGTGTTATCTACCATTCCCATTTTATATTCATGTTTGATAAGGAAAGCTTTTAATCTATTATACCAAGCTTTGGGTGCTTGTTTAAGACCACATAAGGCTTTCTTTAATTTATAAACATGATCCAGTTTTTCAAAATCAATGAATCCCAAAGGTTGTGCCACGTATACCTCCTCATTGATCAAATCGTTCAGGAATGCACTTTTTACATCCATTTGGAATAATTTAAAATCTAAAGCATAAGCATAAGCTAAAAGTATCCTAATTGACTCAAGTCTAGCAACTGAGGCATAAGTTTCATCATAATCGATGCCCTCTTGTTGATTATAGCCTTGAGCAACTAACCTAGCCTTATTTTGAGAAACAATACCGTTCTTGTCTAACTTATTTCTAAACATCTACTTAGTTCCTATGATTTTCATATTCCTAGGTTGTGGAACTAACTCCCAAAAGTCATTAGCAATGAATTGATTTAATTCTTCTTGCATAGCGACTATCCAACTATCATCCGCTAAAGCTTCATTCACGTTCTTGGGTTCTATAGTTGATATAAAACAAAAAAAGTTACTTTAGTTTTGGGCTTGTGACATAAGGGTTCTTTGGTTAAGGTTTCCTATGACATTTACTAATGGATGGTTCCTAGATTCCTTAATATTAACTATTTTGTCAATCTCTAAAATTTCATCCTCAATGTCATTTTCTAGGTTTTTCTTTTTAGAAACCTTAATTGCTTCTTCTTCATCTAAGTCATCATCAACCAAGGGTGATGTCTTAGAGGGTGGAGGAGTTTTATCGAATGTCACGTTGATTGATTCTTCGACTTTCCTAGTTTGTTTATTAAGGATGATGTAGGCTTTACTATTTTGCGAGTATCCTAAAAAGACACCTTCGTATGACTTTGAGTCAAACTTTGTAAGGTAGTCTTTAGTGTTTAAAATGAAGCACTTGCTTCTAAACACTCTAAAGTAATCAAGAGTAGGTTTCCTACCTCTCAAGAGTTCATAAGGTGTTTTTCCTAAGATGGCTCTAATTAGGATTCGGTTGAGAATGTATGTTGAGGTATCTACTGCGTTACACCAAAACTTTTATAGTAACAATTGCTCATTCAACATAGTCCTACTTATTTCTTGAAGTGTCCTATTATTCCTTTCAACCACGCCATTTAATTGAGGAGTGCGTGGAGCTGAGAAGTTATGTGTAATTCCATTGGCATTACAAAACTCTCCAAATTGCATCTCATTATCAAATTCCCTTCCGTGGTCAGTTCTTATTGACACTATTGTACATCCTAATTGGTTTTGAATTTTCTTGCTAAATATTTTGAATTGATAAAAAGCTTCGGTTTTGTCCTAAAGGAATCCAGTCTAAGTATACCTAGAGTAGTCATCTACTATGACTAAGGTGTAGCAGTTTCCTCCATAACTCCGTACAACGGATGGACCAAAGAGATCCATATGAAGGAGTTCTAAGCATCTAGTCGTTGATACTATATTCTTATCCTTATGACTAACGTGAGCTTGTTTTCCAATTTTGCAAGCATCATAGAAGTGTTGATCAAACTTAAGCTTAGGTAAGTTTTTAACTAATTCCTTATATGCTAACGATTGAATAAGACGTATATTTGCGTGACCTAATCTCCTATGCCACAACGTAGATTTTTCATCAATCGTTGCTAGACAAATTTGGTCTTTAGGCTTATTTCCTAATTTCATCACATATAAGCCTTTCTTCCTAATACCTCTACCTATGACCTTACCATCCTTAGTGATTTCACTATCATGTTCAGAGAAGAAATTTACTCTAAACAAGTTTAACACAAACCAAGTTAAAACTTAAAATTATCTACAGTGATTCTACATTATCTATTTGAGAGAGTCCTTCGTAAATACGACATTTGCCAAATGATGTTTTACCGCGAAGAAATTGCTACCGAAAAATAAAAATACCGGTCCGTTGTATGCTTTGTAGCTTGAGAAGAGATTTCGGTTACCCGTCATGTGTTTGGAGTAACCCGCTAATTATAAATAAAGTTTGTTTGGCTTTATTCCACTCATAGGGTTCCAGAGTCACCCCAAG
The DNA here is from genome assembly GCA_026074375.1 of Tanacetum coccineum. NCBI lineage: Eukaryota > Viridiplantae > Streptophyta > Magnoliopsida > Asterales > Asteraceae > Tanacetum > Tanacetum coccineum. The sequence continues at coordinate 37,699 of BQNB010014161.1, read as the reverse complement.
GCATATCTAATTAATTAAATAAGCAACACCTCAAACATTTGGTCCCAATATCTCATGGGTCCCAAAGTTGTTAGTGCTAAAGAAATCCCTTACATTTGATGCATTGTGTTGGGTGTGGAAATAGAAGAACACATTTCTCAAGGCATGAACTTTGACGTGTGAAGTTTGTTCCAAGTAACAGGGAAATGCCACGAGGTTGATATTTCCAACCAATGTTTTTTTTTTGATTGTTAGTGTCTTAGACGATGGGAGGGGGATAATTATTGATGACTCTTCTAGGTGGTGGAGTTTTTTTTATCTAAAATTAGGTTTTAAAAATCCAACTTTGGGTTTTGATAATGACTTATAAAATTGTTTAACTTCATTATCACTAGCAATGGGAACTTTTACATTGTTTACTATTATGTGTTTTGTTCTAGGACATAAAATAGATTTTTGAAAAGACACACTTTTCTCAAATCCATGTGTAGTTGTTGGTGGCGGTCCCATATTTGCTTTGGGGGCCGCCTGTAGTTTAAGGGGGCTGCCTATATTTATGGGACCTCTATCAGAGAACGCCTTTTTCTGGGCTTTCACAAATTTTATTTTTTTAGTTCCACTAGATAATGCTTTAAATGAATTAAACCCTAAACCTAACTTTTCTTCGAAGGGTTTTTGATTATTTAGCATTTTATTTAAGCAACGTGTGCTCTTTTCAAACTTGGTTAGTTTAAGAGCTTCCTCTTTAAGCTTTTCATTTTCAATTTTAAGCATATGAAATGTTACACATTCGAGATCAACTTCCTTGTTTTTATTGAGTGTAGACACCTTTTCTTTTAGAATACTAATTTCCTTTCTAAACTATTCTAGCGCTTTTAATATCTTTTGTTTTAGCTGATTAAATCATAAACTCATTTTGCATAATTTATCATATTCGTTATTTAATACTAAATCATCTATTGATGAGTTTTCATCACTAAAGTAAGAGGATTCAGAACATACCTTACTTGATGCTTGAGCTATAAGACACGTTTTATTTTTGACCTTCTCGTCATCTTCTTCATCGCTATCACTCCAAGAACCTTCGACAAAAGCTTTTTGGTTCTTATCTGTCAGTGGCTTTGGACATTCTCTAATAAGATTATTCGGGTTGCCGCATCTAAAGCATTTACTATCACTTTTACTGTTTTTGTCGTATCGGCTTCTTTGGAACGTCTTTTTGTTGTTTCGAGGTTGTCTCACGAATCTTTCTCTTCTTTTGAAGAAATTCTTAAAGTCTCTTACGCCATGGCCGACGCTTTCGTCTTCACTTACAATGGAAGGCGAACACAATCCTTCATCACTAGATTCTTTTCTAGCCTTTAAAGCAAGAGATTTTCTTTCAACTTTTGCTTTGACTATTTCAGAATCTTTCTTAATGATCATTTTGTAAACTTTGAGGTTCCCGATAAGTTCATCAATTAAGTCTTTTGACTCTTCAATCGTCGTGACATTTGCTCTCCATTTAGGATGTAGAGCCCTAAGACACTTCCTAACATAATTCTTGCTAGGATAACCTTCATCAAGAGCTTTTAGACTAGTAATAATAGAATTAAATCTAGCAAAAGCACTATCTATAGATTCGTCTTTAGAAATGACGAATTCATATTGTTGAACCAAAAGGTCGATCTTATTATCTTTTGACTGACTATTTACCTTTGGTGGGTGATTACAATTTTTTCCAAAATTCTTTTGCCGTATTACACATGAAAATTCTTTCATATTCTTTTCTAGGCAAAGCATTATAAATAATCATTTTAGCTTCGTTATTTTTCGCATGTCTCTTTTTAAGATCATCACTTTGTTTTTCAAAAGGGATAACCTCAACTAATTTGGTTTCCGGATTTTGTTCAATAGGTTAAAAATCACCGTTGGTAATAACATGCCAAAGATCTAGATCTTTTGATTTAACATATGTCTCGAATCTATTTTTCCCAATAAATAAATCTATTTATCCCAATAAATAAAACTATCACTTTCAAAAAGTGGTGATCTTTGCATAGATTGCCCTTCTAAATATTTGTCGGAATCCATAGATCGATCCAAGTCTTTAAAATCATATAATTTAAAAATCTTGAGTGAACCTAGGCTCCATGATACCAATAGTGGAAACTAGAAGGGGGGTTTGAATAGTTTACAGGTTCGTTTTACTTTTTAAAAGTTTGTTTTCAAATTTTTTTTATTCGAGTTGTATGTTTAACCAATTCACAATATGAACAAACAATATAACAATCCAAACTAAAGCTAAATAACAATGACAATAATACGAAGAGATAAGGAAAGGAACAATCAAACCAAGACGCCAAGATTTTATAGTGGTTCGGCTACGAAGCTCCTCTTCGCCCTACTCCACTCCCCGAGTATCCTACTTGAGATTTCACTATGTCAACAAGCTCCCTTTAGGTGGAGAAAACCGTTTACACGTCGCTTACGTTGTTTTCTGACACTAAGCTAAATGTCGAGTCCTAATCTTAGCTAGAACCAATCTACAACTTCACAATCACTACACAATCACAAGATCTACACTATCGGATTTACATACTATCCAAATCACACAAATACACAAGATAAATACAATAGATATTTGGTACTTATAAGAAGAGAGGAGAGATCACTAAATAACAATTCGTTTCTTAGAGAATATAAATGTTCTTCTCTTGCACTTAAATGAGAAAGAATAGATGAGAAGAGATTAGATCACTTGAAACAAGATCTAAGAATGTTAGTGATCAAGAGATTTAGAGAGAAAAAGAAGATTTTAAAAAGAGAAAGTTATCTGAAAATTTCATGTTGTGAGGTCTGTTTTTCTGTAGGGAATAGAGCAATGTTTATAGGCAGGAAAACCCAACGGTCACTAAGGGTGGTCCCGGTGGTCCCAGATATATTTGGGGGCCGCCAGGCCTATAAGAGGGTCGCCCAGTAGACTACGCTCCTATTTTTGTCTTTTTGTGGTGAAGGTTGTATCTGGTATGGAACCTTCCAATTTGGGTGGAAAATTTGAATTTCAAATTTTAAGTTTTTAATAAAACTTTTTTTAAATTAGAAAATATTTTGTATAATTAATTTTGTGAAATTCTTTTGTAAAAATGTGATGGATAAGAGAAAAATATTTTCTTGATCACTAATCATGCTTAATGATTTGTTTGTTCATACCTTAAGTGATTACTAATATTAGAAACGGAATTTACGATTAATAATTTGTAAACGTTTAATTTTATCGTAAACGTTTTTACATTTTGTTATTAGCAAAACGTTGAGAGGTTGAAAAATATAAATAACATTTTTAGACATTATTTGTATTAACAAAATTCGTCATATAACTTACACTCACGTTCTTGTTTTGTCAATGACGTTCCCTATATTAGTAGCTTGACTATGTCTCAAATGTCTTTGGCAACTCTGTGATGATTGACAAGTGAGTACACATCTGGTGGAAGTCCTTGAAAAACAAGATTAGCAGCTGTAAGATCACAATCAGCTTGTAGCTAGACTGCAGTGGATAGTTCTTCATACTTCTTAACCCGTGAGTTACCTTGTTCGTCAACTTCAGTAGGCCAGATTAGTGGACCATTTTTGACTGGGTTAAGCATGATTCTTCCGTTCTCCTTACCTTCTATGAAGAGTTCCATACGACTCTCCCAAGAGTCGTACATGGTCTTGTCCAACATGGGTGGACGATTGTCAGCACCGGTAACAATCATGAATTCAGCTAAGGTAGACATCTTGAATTGTTGTGTTAAAAGATATTATCTTTTGATCGTTCAGTAATTAGAGGTTGTTGTGTTAAAGTGGTGTTTCTTTAAGTGATTGAGTCTTATGAATACACGATATTTTATAATTCTTGATAAAATCAAAAAAATAAGTTAATATTTCACAGGATTTTATAAATCAAAGAAAAACCGTATAATTCACCTAATGGAAAATGGTATAATTCACCCAAGAGAGATGTATAATTTACCCAAGAAAATGGTATACTTCTCCCAAGCAAAGTGTATAAATCGCCCAAGTACGAAATATGTATAAATCACCTAAGGAAAAACAAGTATAATTTGCCTAATGTTGAAGATGTATAAATCGCCTAATGGAACAGGAGTATAATTCCCTAAGGTAATGGAGGTATAATTCGCCTAGACAAAAAAAACTGGTATAATTCGCCTAAGCAAAAAAGGTATAATTCACTGGTATAAATCGCCTGTATAATTCGCCTAGACAAAAACCACGTATAATTTGCTTTATGTAAATTCGAAACTCAAAATTTTCAAAACACTTAAAGACTCACTTTTTTGACGTTTTTACTCGATTTTTCTTGTACTTCTTACTATCCTAAGCCTATTAAAACCTTAAAAACACAAACTTTAACGTTTTTGACACGAAAAATTTGAAATCAAGATTCTTCATACAAAAACCCTCTTTTGAACAAAAAACTTAAAGAGATCAAGTTTTTAGTATGTTTTCAAAGTTTTACTTGTACTTCTAACTTATACTAGGATAAACTAAGAAGAAAATGAAAGCTTTATGGTTTTTGAACACTCAAAAAGATGAAACCCTTTTGTGGAGTTTGAACCAATTGGACCAAAACAAAACAAGTAAAAAAAGCACACAAGACCTTCTAAACCACCCCATGGCTCTTGATATCAATTATAGAATATCTTAAACATACAACATATGAATCATATAGAAGGTTTTAGAGAGAGAAGTGGTTGGATGAACACTTAGGGAGAGAAAGGAAAAGCTAGTGAATACTTGTATTATGTGTGAGAGAAATGAACAACCAACACCCTCTCCAAGCTATGGAGAGGATACTTATACTCCTAGTGTGGCCGGCCATAGACCCTTAAGTGGGCTTTCCATGGGCTTTGTCCATTCTACCTATTTAAGGTTCCAAATATTATGCTACGAGCTATCTAACGATATCTTCAAAGTGACCGATACTTTTCGTATTTCTAACAACCTGTCTTACTAGCATGTAGGGGTCGTCAGGTGAAGGAGTGAATACTAGAGAGCCTCGGGCTTCATCAGTGGATGTGATGGTCTCTGTGTCAGTATGGGCTGATGAAGAAGACATCGACATGTGATAACACGATAGGTGTGTATGTAATCTTATAAAATAAATAATCGAAATTAATAGCATAGATCTGCTTATATACATATATAGTAAGTAATAGGTAAATGAAACATAAGTACTTATAGCAATATATTATGCATGTCAGACAAACATGTAAGGCAATCATAGGTAATAGTGGTCAGATAATAGGAATAGGGAAAGCATGTAAGGCGACATGTAATGCAAACAAGCAACATGTAAATCAAAAGTAGGCAATGATGATTCAGGTAATAGCACGTATAGTGAATACGTGTAAGGGTATAAGACGAAAGTACATATATGCAACATGTACATTCATGACCAAAGCATTTTTAGGTGATCTTAAGGTTTTATGTCTACCCTAACATGATTTCAGGCAACTACCCCCATCATTTTCATGATTCCTCATTAATTAGGCATAGTTGATCAGGTTATACATAATTTTGGAAAAACAATGAAATGCTCAGGCTAGTCAACTTTTATCATGTTCGGGGTTTTATAAAAACTTTAGTTTGGTTATAGTTGGGTTTTTATTTTAGAAAAATCAGCATTCTCTATAACCTGGCTCTGATACCAATCTGTCACACCCTGCTAAGAGCGGAAACACGAGGTGTGACGTTTTGAAGACATCGCATAAGATAGTAGATTACACCATACATAGTTACAAGAAATTTAATTTACAATATTACAAAAATATGATTTATGATAAAAGAAACACGTGTCTTTAGAAAACATCTTGGCCAATGGACATCTTTGATTTCAAGTACCTTCTATTTGTAAATGCTGATCACCTAAAAATGATAATCGAAAAGGTCAACATAAAGTTGGTGAGCTCGTAGATTTATAGTATAAACCCAGTTCCTGTGCCAGAATTTAAGTGGAAAAATAGTGCAATACAGTAGCGGAGTGTAAGCAGTATAGATTGTATTCCCTCAACAACATTGCAAATCATATCATATCATAGCAATTCAGTCAAATCAACAAGTCAATAGTGGCCCATGCGCTTACAGATTTCCAAACCTATCGCCTACCAGTTAGAGCTACATAGTCGGCTAAGTAGTATTATGAGAAGTCCAAATAGCATGCATGAACATATACCGCAGCATTCACATACGCAACTATAGGCACATAGCATTGTCTAAAAGCGTAGAAACAGTTTAGCACAAAAGTAAAACAATTTGAAAAGATTTGAGTATCATTTTCCCCTAAGGAAAATAGTTTAAAAGTTGGGCTACGAGAACGCACATCAAATAAGGATGAAAGTTGCTGAAATAAATGATCACGAAATAACGTGCAACGGTGCCCGGTCATGACCTATTAATGAAGTTTTATTAGAGATATGTTATGTGAAAATGAAATAATGCATATGCGTTTGTAAAAGAATTTGTATAAATGTTGTAAAATGTTTTGTATCATTGTTGTGTGGTAATTGATAAGTTTGACTCGATGAACTTATATCAACGTATGATGTATATGTATATATGTATATGTATCGGATAAGAAAAACAAATAGTAATCCAGGACTGGGTAGTGTGGTAAGAAAATAAGAATTTAATCGAACGAGGAGTGAACAAGAAATAAGTATCAGGGAATAAATAAATAAGAATTAAATAAATAAAATTTAAATAACTTAGAATTAAAGAAATAAAAATTAAATAAATAAGAATTAAATAGTTAAGAATTTAAGAAATAAGAATTAAACATGTTTCGGCAATTTACCCAATCCCCAAGTTATTTAGATATGGCGTTCTCGATATAAGTGTTATTAATGTTTTAAACACACATATTAAATAAAAGAAGTTTTACATAAAATTATATTTTTCATCTTTTAGTCGTACATTATAATAATATTTTATTATTTTATCTTTTATCGAGTTTTTAGAAAATAACTAGTATTGTGTTTTATAAGTATGTAATTTAGTTCATTTATTTAATTCAAACATAATGTTTAAATAATGTGGTTTTTAAGAAAATAAGTTTTTATAAAATGTTTTCTAAGCATAAGATATTTATAAAAATTTCGGCATCACCCATTCGTTTATAGCCACTTTCCAAAATCATAGACTATAAAACAACGCTTTTCAATATTAACCACTTCCGTCAATTACAAATTTCCAAACCGTTTGTTTTTATCTTTCAACCAACATGCTCTTACGGTTTACTTAAATCACCAACAATGTTGATCATCTCGACTATATGCGTTCATTCAATATTTTTGTTTCACCAAGTCCAAGTTTATTAAGTCCAAGTTTAAACTTGTTATTCGTTTATTTTTTTGTATGTCGAGTAGTGGTTAATGACATAAGCCATTTTATGTAAGTCAAATATAGGCCGAAATGTAGTATGTAAATTAAGCCGAACATAGGTTTTTAAAATAAGCTGAAATGTCATTGGGCCTTGTTGGGCTTTTTGGCCCACTAAGCCTAAATGAATATACCCAAAATAGACCAATAAACAATAAGATAAGCAAATAAGCACTTATTTATCAAAATAAGTTGAACCAAAAAGCCGTAAATAAGATGAGATATCATTGGGCCTTGTTGGGCCATTTGATACGCATAAGCCCAATAAACATTTCAAAAATATAATAAGCCCAATAACGAGTCCAATAAGCTATATAATAAGCGAATAAGCACGTTTGGCATCAAAATAAGCCTATATGAATATACCCAAAATACAATAAGCCCAAAATAGACTAATAAACAATAGGATAAACAATATAAAGGCACTTGTTATAAATAGTTGTTGAATTTGAACCAAAAAAAGAAAGCTTGGGGTATTGTTGTTTGTTTGGGTGAGAATAAGCTGAGATATCATTGGGCCTTGTTGGGCCATTTGATACGCATAAGCCCAATAAACATTTCAAAAATATAATAAGCCCAATAACGAGTCCAATAAGCTATATAATAAGCGAATAAGCACGTTTGGCATCAAAATAAGTTATAATAAGCCAAAAAATAAGTCAAGATCAATAAGGGGGTCGAAATAAGCCATGGCTTATTTACCCTTGTTGGTTCTAGAGCCAATAAGCCCAAATAAGCTATGGTAAGTCTAAAAATAAGCTAATAAGCGTAAAACTCTTTTTAGTTCAAAAATAAGCCATGAATAAGCTAAGAAAATAAGCCAAAAAAATGGAATAAACCAAAATGTCATTTTTTTGTTTTTCTTTTTATGTTGCACCCTCATAAGCCCAGAATAAGCACTTCGAGTGCTTATTAATAAGCTAAAATTGAAATAAGCAAAACCACAAACTCAAAATACACTTCTAATATATCAAAATAACCACCATAACACAATGATACTTTTCTTATGTTTTCTTGTTATTCTTTTTTAACCAAAACTCAACCATATTATGGTTTTGTATATTTTAAAGTTTAGATTTTTAGAAAAGCGTTTGCATAACTAATGTTTATGCGTGATTATAAGCACAAAAGTATAAAAAGATTAAGGAAATAAAGACTTACAAAAGAGGGTTTTAGAAGAAGATTAAAACTAACCAAACAACTCAAACGTTGTTTATTTACCCAACGATCACTAGAACCAAACCCAAACATGTCTAAGCTTCCATAGTCTTGAGACAAGATAAAAAAAATGTATGGTTTTTTGTGTGTGTTATGTTCGTCCAAGCAAGAACGAAAGAGGAGGAAGAGAGAAATCTTGATGTGTTTTTTTGGTGTTGTTGTATGTGTTTTTGAAATGATAGTGTGGACAATATCAAGGACTACATGAGCACCCATATTCTTGCTATGTTGTCTCCAAGGGGGCCGGTCATGGTACAAAGGAAACAAGGCAATCCCAAGTTTTGTAGATTTAAATTTTATGTAGTTTCTTGTTCCGTTAAATGTTAATGAAAACTCGTCTTTCTTGTTTTAAGCAAAGTTATTATGAATTATGAATCGTTTTGTAACAGTTAAGCTTATACGTGTATAATTAAGTACTACCTTCGTCCCACATTAAGTGTCTAGTTTGACTTTTTCAAGTCTTTTTTCTTCATCTTTGACCTTAATTATTTCTTTTTATGTTATATGATACTTGATGCAAAATATGTGAATTGATAGAGTTTTGAATGTATTTTTCATTGGTATAATTTTTATTAAATATTATATAACACAAACACAAATATTTACAGTCAAAGTTGATGAAAAAAGACCTCAAAAAGTTAAACTAGACACTTAATATGTGACGGAGGGAGTAATTTAAATGAAAATTTAGCTATAGTCGCGCCAGTACGAATTGTGTGGCGTTTTACGCTGCGCGCGGGAAGATTTCCCAATAAATGACCAATGCATACATAAATGTTTAGAAAGTGATAATTTGAAATAAAATGATATATTATTGTAGAAAATTGTTGGTTGACAGCCGGTTATATCATAACTGTTTTACGTACAGTAAAAGTCAACAGAAGTCAAAATCTGAGTTGTGCTATAGAAATCCAATGAGATAGTAATATGAAAATCTAAACTCATAGTATTTTAGGATACTATAACATAGGAAAATCACCGATTATCACACATACGCCGTATCTAATAAGAAAGATACGGCGTATCTATGCCTGCACTTCACAAGCCACCACGAAGAATTGAAAAGCAATATGCCGTATCCAGAAGACTCTATACGTCGTATCCAAGATCGAGTATTGGAAGATTCTAGAAGATATTGAACGTGGTCCCTACTTTAAGAAACCCCAATACGCCGTATTGACCTCAACCAATACGGCGTATCGATGAATTTCCATACACTATAAATACGAACCCTAAATCACGATTTTAGGGTATGCTTAAATATACTTTCAAAACCCTAACCACAAAAGTCAATTTTCAGAAGGCAAGAAGAGCAAAGAAGGTCTCGCAATGTGCTTAATTCCATAGGAAACACCTTGTAATTCTCATACTCTTAATAACCGTTCAATTTTTGGTATCATTCATTTAACTCGGTTAGGTTACCTTGGTTGATTCATTTATTATGTTTGTATTCGATACAATTCCATAGGAAACACCTTGTAATTCTCATACTCTTAATATTAGTCATGTTTATGATAATTTAATGTTTGGTTTGTTTATATCAATTGCATGCTTATTCGTTGGTTGTTGTTTATGTTTATCAATTTCTACTCATTTATGTGCTTATGTATGCGACCTATCAATTAACTAGATCTAGTTGTGCCGACCAAGTAGACTAGATTAACCAGGATGGCTCTTCATATAGCGATTTATATATCTAGATTCGTAGGATCACAAATAATGACCTATCCTTACCATTGGTTTAGTGAACAAGTTAGACTAGCAGGTGACCTAGGATCAATAAATGACGTTCTAATTCCCTTAGGAAGGACTTGGATAGTGGACTACTAGTATATAAAAAATTCGTTAAGCAATAAGTTAGTAAAGTCTCGATGAGCTAGGGTTTAATAAGATCACCATTATTAATCTCCTAAGATAGATTATAAACAACATAGAACGCTTTATGTGGATGCGTTTAATTGTGACAGAATTAGTGTGTCTAGGTTTTAGCAATAAGTACCACCTATATCTAGGAATGATATGCCCCTTCGATATAAGACAATCATTGCACTAATGAACAAACCTGCATTATATTTGATTAATCATGGTTAATACAGTTTCCTTATAATAGGCTTGATCGCTCCTCTATCTTCTGATTATCAGCTTGTGTGTGTTATCGTGACTAAAGTAGATTTAAGTTACCACTAAAATCCGTGCCAATCGCTCAGACTAAAACCCCCCTTCAAACCTTAGAATTAGGATTAACTTAGATTAGAACTAACTTAGACAACTAAAATACTGATAGACTTAGAAATTAACACTCTCACTGTTAGTAATCGACACCCTACTTACCAACGAAGCTACAACTAATCAGGTACACTGCCCGTTAATGTTGTTTTTAGGCAAAGTCGGCAAAATATAAATAGTAAAACTTGATAATAAATATTACATATGCACAACGACACATCAAGTTTTTCGCACCGTTGTCAGGGAGTGAAGTTGTTTAATTTTTGTTTTTATTGGTATTTTATTTTAGATTTAGAGTAATTTAGATTAGTTTAAATGTATGTGTTTTATTTGCTTTTGTGTTCTTGTTTGTTTGTATTTCTGCATTTGTGTTTGTTTTCTGTCTAGTATAGCAGTTAGGTTTCAATGGAGGATATTAATTTAACCATGGAAGAATACATCGAGCTTGAAGCTAAAAAAGCTCGTAGATGTTGTTAGACATTTAATTGGGAAATTGCTATTTATGGTAAGATTAGGTATGATGAAGACGTTCACGACCTAAGATCTTTTGAAACTTAATTCCCATCTATAGTCTATAATGACGCATTAGCATCTTAATTAGCGCTCTCATGTGAACCCATGGTAAGTCCTCAGAAAATCGATAAACTTAATTAGAAAATTGGAATATCACTGTCTGATCCGATTCTGATGATGAGAATTACATTGTTATTTATGACATGATTCATTTTCTTTTAAGATATTTAACGTCGATGATTTAAAACTGGATATGGGCAATGGTGATGATAAAATCAATGTCAAACAATCTTTAAGTGATTTATCTATCGAACCGTTACCTAATGTAATAAATATCGATGTTGGTGCCAATGCACAAAAGACAAATAAGCTTTTAGAAACAAGTCATGGTACATCAAGTAAATTTTTCAAACCTGAAACTTTTATCAACGAATTATGTGTTAATATCATGACTTGGAATTATCTTAACAAAGGGATGCTAATAAATCTTAATAAAAATTTATATGTGCCATTTGACATCCTGTTCAACCCTAAGTTGTTTTATAAGGATGGGATAAAATTAGGGCAATGCTAACTTAAAGACTTTTCTGTAAACAAAAGTGCTTGCCGGGAGACAACCCAGAATGTATTTTATTAAATTTTATCGAGTCTACTTTTGATACGACGTATCCAATCTCAATGGATACGGCGTATCGATTGTATGGATGTTATCCAGTCCTTTATTTTTTGCATTTAAACCATTATTGTTAGATTTGTCTATACCGCGTATTCATAACTATGATACGGTGTATTTGGAAACTCTGACACGTACCTTATATACTTTTTACGAGTCTCAATACGGTGTATCTTGGTTTCGGGACATATCGACTTCCTGTACAGTTTTTCGTTTTTAATTTTTTTAACTGTCAAATACCGGAGATGGAATTGCATCAATTTTTCTTATATCTTATACAGGACCTTACTGAACGAAAATGACGACTTTGGTGGAGTATGTATATTTTGGAATTTTTTTGTTGTAGTTATGCTAGGATTTAAATCCGCATTCATAACACACATTCTTGCTCATAAACGCAACATGGAGGATCATACCGAGCAAATCTCAGGGGAGTTTCTCGTTCTAATTCTTTTAATTTTTTGTTCTTAATGCCATATTTATATAGCGAGGTCGTTGTATATCTCTAGTGGGGGAAGAAGAATTAGAACGCTTACTTGTCTTATTTTTCACAATAAAATGCTTATTTTATGCGTAAATTTAAATTTTTTAGCATACTTTTGTGAAATTATTAGTTACATGACCCGCACACAATAATCCTTAATTCCATTTGTGAGGATTTATCCTTTCTGTTTCCCCCAATTTTACCCCTAAATTCCACAAAAATATAAGTGTGTCGGTGACCGTAGTAAACTTTAGAACTTAGCTTGGTATATATATTCGAGACCACCATAATAAGTATTATGGATTTAATTGGAGTGACTTGTCTAAATTGGTAAATCTCTAGGATTACACCCAAAAAGCCTTTACATGTATGTGATATTAACTAACTACACTGGTTAGTTAACCCCCGTATAAACCCTTTTTGTTTACTCTCATTTTTAGAGTAAGATTCCCCTAGAAAAACTCGTTGAGCCATTCCTTTCTTTTCTTCCACCACCAAAGATATGTTTCGTTACACCTTTACACCTTACCCTGCCCTATTAGATTAAGTCCTCAATCGGTTGCTAGTTGCTTTTGTGTAAAGTATTGTATTTCCGGTCGCAATTCTTATTTTCTATCTATGATTAGGTCGGGAAATTGCACAATACAATTGGGTATGTGTGCTTATTTTCTATCTATGGTTAGGTCAAGAAATTGCACAATGCAATAGGAATGTGAAAGTAATGTATCTTTGTTCTTCTTGTGTTTTACTACTTTCACTTTTATCTTTATATCCGAAGTATGGAGGAGTATGGATAAGTTATCCGGATTCATTATGATCGTGAAGATGGTGAAATTACACTGAAATTTGTAGTGTATATGTTTATGTTTAAAAAAATCAAAAAAAGAGAAAAGTACAAAAAAATGATTATGTAGAGTAATGTTGTATGTAGGTCGAAATAAACCAATAATGTATCAGTTTGTATAAAGTGGTTGATATCACCACTATTGTTGTAAAGTATGTATATTATGGATGTTTGGGAGTTGGTCGTTATGGGAATGCCAACTAAGGTTGTTTGATTAATCTATTAATCAAGGCATTTATCTTTGATTTTGTGTCTTCTTCAAGGGATGGTCGGGAAAGTTACTTGCAACTATGCACCTTATTTGTTCGAACTTAATCTATTTGTTTTGTTCTTTTTATTTAACACCAATTATTTTCCCTTTCCTAATCCATATCCTCTGGTTTGCTCGAATGAGGATGCGAGCAATCACATATGTCTATTCCATCGTTATGGATGTGTATATGTGATTTTGTCCGCCTTGTTGGTGTATTACGGTTAGAAAAGGATTGGAAAATTCCATACCCTATATCATTCTTGATCCTAACCTTTGGTTAAACTCGAATGAGGGAGTGAGTAATCATGTATGTCTATTCCATCGTTATGGATGTGTATATGTGGTTTCGTCGCCCTTGTTGGTGTGGTACTTTTGGTGAAGATTACTAGTCCTATTCTTTAGCTTATTCGAGTTAAGAAGCGAGCAATCACAAGTGTCGTGTTCATGGATTTGCTCATGCATTTGTGGTTTTGTCCCCTTTTTCAGGAATATTGGTATCGTTTAGAGATTAGAAAGAATGATCAAACCCTTAATCTTTCATTAAACCCAATTTACCTTTATAGACTTTTTACTCCTTAGCTTTAGTGGTGGAGATGTGTATACTTGCCAAGCTTATGATAGAATACTTGTCACGACTGAGCAATTGAGCGAATTACTTAAATGTTACCACATAGATTAGTTGAGTGATTTGAGTGTTTTCAATTTCCTACTTCATGAGTTGTTTGGTTGTGTACTAGTAATTGAACGAATAATTGCTTAAACGAAAAAAATCCTTGATCACAATTAGGATACATTTTCATAAGTTTTCTAAAAGTCTACTTGAGGAAAATTAGGATTCAAGTGGGGGGATATTTGATGACATAAAATAACGTCACTTTTATTGCATCATTTATCCCATGTTTCATACCTATTTTGTATAATTATTGCACGAATTGGTACTTAATTGTTTATATTTGATATTTGCAGTAATTATGGATTATTTGGTGAAGTTAAGCTAAAAGGCATGCATTTTGGAGCTTAAACGAAGAAATCTCAAGATACTGTTCTGACAACGCATACATTATATCTAATAAGGAAGATACGGCGTATCTGTGTCTGCACTTTACAAGCCACCACAAATAATTGAAGAGCAATATGTCGTATCCAGAAGACTCTATACGCCGTATCCAAGATCAAGTATTGGAAGATTCTGAAAGATATTGAACATGGTCCCTACTCTAAGAAACCCTCAATACGCCGTATTGACCTCAACCAATATGGCGTATCAACAAATTTCCAGACACTATAAATACAAACCCTAAAACACGATTTAAGGGTGTGCTTAAATATACTTTCAAAACCCTAACCACAAAAGTTGGTTTTCAGAAGGCAATAAGAGCAAAGAAGGTCTCGCAACGTGCTTAATTCCATAGGAAGCACCTTGTAATTCTCATACTCTTAATAATCGTTCAATTATTGGTATCCTTCATTTAACTCGGTTATGCTACCTTGGTTGATTCATTTTGTTTGTATTCGATATAATGGTAATTGGCTAATACCTTTAGGTATTAGCCATGTTTATGATAATTCAATGTTTGGTTTGTTTATATCGATTGCATGCTTATTCGTTGGTTGTTGTTTATGTTTATCAATTTATACTTGTTTATGTGCTTATGTATGTGACCTATCAATTAACTGGATCTATTTATGCTGACCAAGTAGACTAGATTAACCAGGATAGCTCTCCATATAAAGATTTATATATCTAGATTCGTAGGATCACAAATAATGACCTATCCTTACCATTGGTTTAGTGAACAAGTTGGACTAGCAGGTGACCTATGATTAACTAATGACGTTCTGATTCCCTTGGGAAGGACTCAAACAGGGGACTTCTAGTATACAAAAATCTGTTAAGCAATAAGTTAGTAAAGTCTTGATGAGCTAGGGTTTAATAAGATCGCCATTATTAATCTTATAAGATAGATTATAAACAACATAGAACGCTTTATTCGGATGCGTTTAATTGTAACAGAATTAGCGTGTCTAAGTTTTAGGAAGAAGTACCGCCTAAATCTAGGAATGATATGCCCCTTTGATATAAGATAATCATTGCACTAATGAACAAACCTGCATTATATTTGATTAACCATGGTTAATAAAGTTTTCTTATAATAGGCTTAATCGCTCCTCTATCTTCTGATTATTAGCTTGTGTGTGTTATCATGACTAAAGTAGATTTAAGTTACCACCAAAACCCATGCCAATCTCTCAGACTGAAACCCCCCTTCAAACCTAAGAATTAGGATAAACTTAGATTAGAACTAACTTAGACAACTAATATACAGGTAGACTTATGAATTAACACTCTCGCTCTTAGTGATCTAGACCCTACTTATCAACAAAGCTACAACTGATATGGTACACTGCCCGTTAATGTTGTTTTTAGGTAAAGTCGGTAAAATATAAATAGTAAAACTTGATAGTAAATATTACCTCCGCACAACAACACATCACGACATAGGTATTTTTTTCCAACGTTTATGAATAAACTATAATGTTTTAGGTGTTATATCACATATGATATATCAAACGAATCTGAGTAACAAAAAAATATTTCTTTTTTTGCTAACTTATGTGAATAAAAGTATTGATTTAGAGTTTCAGATAATGTTAATGATATATGGTTGGAAAGTTAATAGTGTGTAGTTTTCAATACAAAAAATGATGAATCTTTTAAGTTCTATCCAAATACTTATTTTCATTTTACGATAAAGCGTTCGAGATTATAGATTAATATTATATCACATTTGATATATCATGAATACTTCTATATCGAAAATCATACAAATAAAGTTTTTTTGGTAACCATGGTTTCTGACATTTTGGCCGACTAATCAACGGGGTTCGAACTCACCGTCACACATATTCAAACCAAGTAAAACTCTCCCATTTCAGGATGTTGGTGTGACCACTTAAGAGTTGTTTTCACCAAGAAGGAATTAAACTTGAGACCTCACACCTTTCAGTATGATAGTCATAAGCCCTTTTGCCACTAAGCCACCCCTAATTCGTTGACGTACAAATAAAAATTATCAAATGTATATGAAAGTGTCACTCTCTTAAAAATTATTTAAATGATTATCTTGATACTGTAATTTGTTTCGTTTAATGATTAAAGATTTTTAATATATATGATTTTTGTAAAAATATAGTGAAAGTAAGTTTTAATTAAAAAGAGAGCGTGTTAGAACAAAAGTAAGGTTGTGTTTATTTTTCATAAAATACCTTTTACTGCCTCTGACTCTGCCTGAGTCAAACGCGGTCAGACGATTTCATTGTTTTTTTTCAAGAACCAGACGCGGTAAGATGATGCATGTCTTACTGGATCAAACTCGGGGATTATGTCTTACTGCCTCTTAACAATTCCTTCACCCTACAAACGCTTCACCGCTTCACCACCTCCCAACCTTTCACCTTCATGTTTCTAAAAAACAAGAATATAACAAAAATTATATCAAAAGGTTTCAAGGATGAGTACAAATTCATTTTTGGCTAAAGACAATAACAAAGGAAATTTTGTTTATAAATCTTGTTGTCGTCTTAGATTGAAAGAACCAGAGAGGTTTGTTGAGGATATGCGTGGTTTTGTAGATAAGATAGAAATGAAAAGTGGGTAAAAAGTAAAGAGGTGAGTGAATTTGACGAGGCAAAAGTTTAGAGTTAGGCTTTATAGCATTTTGGAGACTGACCTAGTAACAAATGTTACGATGGGCTAAATTGTTTTTTAACAATTTGAGTTGTAGACTAAATTGAGTTAATATATACTAAGGGTGAGAAAAAAATCAGATAAAATTGAATAAATTGAAAATCAAAACCGAATCAAACTAATAATCGAACCGAATTTTCCAAAACTGAACCGAACTAAACTACCAACTCGGTTTTCGGGTTGGATATGGGTTTGGCAGTCTGAATCAAAAATTGAACCAAAAACAGAATTTATATAAATATGTATATTTTTATATATAAAAATACCATTAAATTTTTATCCTAATAGAAAAATATTTTTAATGCTTGAAATAATTTTCTTTTTACTAAATATCTATATAATAATTATTTTTTTAAATAAATTGTGTAATTCGGGTCAACCCGAAGACCGAACCTAATTCAAATTCGGTTTTCAGGTTGATCAAAAAAAATTAACCAAACTAATAGAAAAACCCGATAACCGAACCGATCAATACCCCTAATATATACTTTAAAAGACCGATATTTAAAACTATTCAGACAATTATAAAAAACAAACAACATTATTTCGTTCAGATTCAGACTTTATAATTGTTGGGTTTGTGCTCATGTCATACGAATATTTATACGGCTAGAAATACGTGAGCCTACGGGGTCACACACGTTATATATTTAGGTATCATTCTATTAATGTTAATAATAATAATATAATTGTATATTTATTATTTATATTAATATATGATTCGACGAATGAACACTAGCAGTCGTTAATTAGTTAATTAATTATAATTAACTAATAAGGCCTTTTAATTAATGGGTAATTAAATGTAATTAATCATAAATAATTATAAAAGTCAAAAAGTCAACCCCAAGAGGTGTTGTACTTTGTTCGACCGGTTAGGAGGCCTAAGGGGGGTTTGGGTTGGGTTTTGAGCTATATTTTCCTACAAGAAATGTATTTTAGGCAAACCCTAAATCCATCCCTATATAAGGAGGACCCAAGAGCTCATAATTCTCATCACTTGTTTCTTCCTCTCCTTGGTTCGATCGAACATAACAACCCTAAGGGTTTTTGTGGTTCAATTTTCTTGGTGTTCACCTATTCGTTGGTCAAGAACTAGCATTCGGGTGATACTGCTAGACGTGTAGTGTATGAACTTTGTGGAGGTTACTTCCTTTAGTAACTAGAAGTAGTTTTCTGTAAAGCACGTTTATTACACACGTGCGTGTACTTCAAGATTCATACGTTCGTCACTAGCTTGGCTGCTAACGGTATGTTTCCTTATTTGTGTTTTATATGTTAATTATATATGCTATATGAATAGATCCGCTGCGTAGCTCGTAGAATATTAAGTGTAATATTATTGTTATTAGATAACGATTTTCAACAGTGGCATCACGAACCAAATCATATAACGTAGTAATTACATAAAAACGTAAATATATGTAAAATATGCTGCCTATATATGTGTAATTGTTACCTTTTGTGTGAAAATTATTTTAGGAAATTATTTATAGAAATAATCTTGCTTAAAATTGGTGCCTATATATGTGTAATTGTTGCCTTTTATGTGAAATTTTATTTTAGAAAATTATTTATAGAAATAATCTTGCTTAAAATTGGTCACATAATTATGGTAAAAATATATATGATATATTTTACATGATCTTCTAAAATGTTTAAAATTGTTTTATTTACGTTTTAGATTTGTTGTATATATTTGTTGCTTGTTTATCTAGTTTATAATACATGTGACCCATGGTTTAGTAAGCTTAAATATTTATATGCATGAGAATTTGTTATGTGAATTATTTAATTGCAATATTCAGGAAGACCCTTTGTTAAATTAACTGCATAACTGATTCTAGTTTAGTACGATTACTTTTGTTCAATATGTTTTGCATGTTTTATATTTGTGGCGTTTTATAATTATGCAAAAACGATTTTCAAAATTAATATGGACTAAAAGTACATGGTTAAAGATGCTTATTATGTGTATATTGATACATACACTTTACAAAATCATGGACTATATACGTAAATTTTATAATTTTCTTGCAAACATTCTATAAGGGTTTAGTGGTTTTCGCAATTGAACCAGCGACGGAACATGCAAGAATGCACATATTTACATAAACGGTTTTAACAGTATTTTAAGTATGTCGTTAATCGTTACTAGGGTTTGATTATTTCCCGTGGAGAATTAACCTTATCCGTAGTAAGATCTCTTACACTTAGAAATATTGTAAATAAATGGAAATCCTAATTTTATAAATGACATGAAAATTTATAAAATTGAGGGATTTATAGAAAGATTTTAAAACAAACAAAACTGGAAAGGTTTTATAATTAACTAGTGTCATAAGGTTGTATGCATGTTTTCTTATACACATATTTTGGTAACGTTGTTTTATCAAATTTATACCCTAAAACTCCAAGTATGAAATCACTTGAGTTTGTTCTTTTACTCTAAGACAGTCTTAGGTGAATTTGCAAAACAGGGTAATATAACAATCGTATGGTCAGACCTGAGACTGTAAAATTACAGATTGAGTATTGGATGACTTATATCGAGTATGGTTGGTTAGACCTTCGACTCGAGGCACAAGATGGGGTGAAACATGCTACTTGATATTATAATTCTGGATTGTATTGCCTTGTGCCCCATAATTCCTAAGAGTTTCACATGTTGGTAATTATCTCTCGCATATTACCTTTTTTAGTTATACCATTTCTAGTAGATCAGCTGCATTAACGGTAGAACATCAAGTTGGATCTTAGACCCTTATATAATTAATTGTTTATTTATATAAACATGGGTAGTTAATTTTTAAGGGATGAATTATCGAAAATAATGAAAATGAACTTTGCGAGTTCTTTTAATGTATTTATGCAACGAATACCGTAAATCAGGTTTGTTCTTACTTCTAGAAGATAAACTGTGTCTATTTTCCTTGGGAAAATAAGACTATTTCCTATACTTTTTACTTGTAGAAAAAAGTTACAATAGGAATGAAAGAATTATCCTACTCATACCAAACTTACATGTTAAGTTAATTGGACTTCTTATTTATTCAAGATTGCTTCAATATCCTCTTTCGGTTTTGAAATCTTTGAATCATGATAAGAGACTTGGATAACTAGAGAACTTGTGTCTATAGCTACCAAGAATAAAATATCTTGTTGTAAACAAGACATATTTATGAGGTTTGATTGGAAGACGGAAATATTACCGCAATACTATAAAAGGCAATAACTAGAGAACTCGTGTCTATAGCTGTTTCCTTAAACCAGTAAGAGACGCCACACACCGTTGAGGTAAATTGAGCTGATAAAGGAGGAATTGCATGCCAATTTTCAAGTTAATAAGTAGCTAAGATGGCTAGAACTTGAACACACTTCCTTGAATATCTAAGTACTTGCTCTAGTCCATGTGACTCACATTAGCAATAATGTGTAGACATTCAAGAATTGGAAAGATTCATAAAGTGCTACTTACCTTTCGCTAGTAATGGAACACTCACATTGTTGTCAGATCTAGTGGGAGTAATGAATTTTATGAATATAGGACATACTTGTAATGTTGTCAAAATTCAGTGGGAGTTATGAGTTGTTTACCTCATAGACATCTTACTTTATTTCTGGCTTTGCTTGAAATAATAAATTACTTTCCAAGTGTGAAACATCTTCGTTTAGTAAAGAATCACTGCGTATTATCTTTGATAACTTGTTGCCTTTGAGATGTCGTTTCCGTTTAATGTTATCTTTGATAGCTATACACGATTCCTTATTAATAGATGGAGTTCTATATATATATACTAGCTATGAGCTTGACACTGCCATATTGTCAATACAAACAAACTAACTAATGTGGTGTTGTTTTATGCAAAGAAGTTATACCCTGCACAAGTGGGAGAAATCTTTATTATGTGCAAGAAACAACTTTAAACAATATGATTAATGGTTACTTGACAGCAAAGTAAGGAAACTATTACTCTACTAGGACTCCTATACATTTAATGTATATAGCCTTATTAAGAGAATGTGTCAAGACAAAAAGATAAGTTGCATGATTATGTTTTCTTGGAAATCATAAACATGGAGTTTAAGATTAACTTGAAATTACTACTAATTTACTTTAGTTTAATAATTGTTATGTCTTCTTGTTAAAGACATGTACATTAAGTTCTTTACTTGTGAAAGGACTTATAACGTAAAGTAAAAAAGTTATCGTGTTATGTCTTCTTGTTAAAGACATATACATGAAGTCATTGACTTGGTCAAAGACATATAACGAATAGTAATGTATTGGATGTTTATGTATACTTGTTAGTACATATACATTAAGTTGTTGACTTGATCAAAGACTTATAAAAGGATACAATTGGCTTAGTAATACCATTGATACCATTACATTTTAACTCAAGTTGGTTTAATAGGAAAAGCCATAAAGTATAAGATCAATCTTATTGGAATACCACATTTAATGGTATGTCCAACAAGGGTAATCAAACTATATATCGATATTGTTTTGATTCATGATCACCTTTAACGTATTTAACTCCTAAAAGAGATGAAGGTTAGATAATTAAGTATGTCGTGGATATACCCAATTAGACTTCAACCTAGAAGGTTAATTAAGATAAAATGAGATGAATCTTATTGTGTCTTGATTGAAGTTCTAAATTTGGTAAAAAAATCTCTTGGAGATTTTTATTGACAAATGCTTAGAACTATTAAGTGTATCTTGTTGGATACCCAAAGGAAATGACGGGATTCCATTTCTACAACCCACACGAGAACAAAGTTTTTGTTGCTCGTCTTGCTGAGTTATTTGGGAATAGTCTCAAATGTACAAGAAGAGTAGAAGTCTCACTCTTCTAAAAGCGAGTGGGAGTAGTGTAGGTCTGGAATTAATTTAAGAGGAAGATACATAAACCTTCTAAACGTACTAGCGAATGTCATACTAAGGCTAAACATGAAAATGATGAACCTTAGAATGATGATTACTCATATTCATAGATCCGCAAGGATACCTTATGATATGTTTCTATATCAATGGTGAGGATTATGAGTCAGAGGATCATTGTGAACCTTCTAACCATAGGAGATGCATTATTAGATCTTGGATTTAATGAATAACTCAAAGACTATGAATGAAGAGATGTTGTCCCAAAAGGAGATAATCATATTCTTGGAATTTGTTTTATCTTTAACCTATTGATTTGATGATGAGGTTTAAATGAGTTTTCTTTTATATAAGACTCATAAGGACAATATTTTGTATACATATTTATTGCACGTCAATTGACATAAGTGTTTACTTATATTCAAGTAATTGATTATGATTAAAACTTCCTCATTTACGAACTTTAAATATATAAAGATGATTTGATTGTCATACTTATTTTCTTGGAAAGAAATATGACAAGTTGTATTACAAGAACTCTTGTTGATTGATTACCTTGCGAGGATGATATGTAATCAAATAAGGTTTTATGAATCCAATATAATCTATAGAAGGTATACAAAAATGCTAGAATCCAAGTATGGATTAAAAGCACGCATCTAATGAGCATAATTTTAAGTTTAATTGCTAAATAAATCACTTGTTGGATTTGATTTTTAACTATAAATAAGATATATCATGAGTACATCTCAAAGCTAGTGGGAGTAAATTTTGTTTTTACTTTTCTAAAATAGAATATGTTATTGAACATAATTAGAAACAATTTATTTATCTAAGTAAGATTTTATCCCTTAGACTAGAATAAAGTTTCTTTTAAGTATTTTAGAAGATGAAATATGCAACCTTGGTATAATATGTTTGACACATTAAACATATGTGGTGAATTAAGTCTGAGTACAATATGAAATATCATTGAGTAAAACTCGAATGATCTATCTAACTTAGTGAGGTTGAACACATGAATGGAAACCTTAAGTCCTACTAAAAGATTCATTATGTACATCATATTGTGTATGGGATAAGTTTTATCATTTGCATGAGTGTCAAATAATTTGACAACATTGAAATCTAATTGAAAGATATTAGAAGGAACATTTTGTTAATGTTTAAATTAGGAATTCATTACTGGAATTAATAATGAAGATACTATGGATATACATTTGATAATCATAGTAAGATCATTATGATCAACAAACCTTGGGTTTGTGTGATATCCAAACATTATTAAAGAAGTGTTTAGAATTTACGATGGTTTAGCTTAGTGTTGTGTGTACACATTAATGCTTGTTTTAATTGAGATGATACTTAATCTTTGTAGATGCAAGTTTTCATCTTATATGATAACATTTTTGGCTACATATGCTTGGTTTAAAAAGCATAGTTGCATAATACTATATTAAAAGAATAAGAATACTTTACAGTTTAGAAAATTGTTGAGATGACTGTTTGAGTTAGGATTTTGTTCGTATACATATTATGAAATGTAATGTGACTACACTCATATAAGTTATACTTATAAGTGAGTGCACACTTACAAAATAACAATCATCATAATATTTAAATAATTCTGCAATTTGTGAATTTTTGAAATAAGTATTCTCAAAGTCCCACAAGATCATGACCTAGTTGACTTGTTCATGGAATCTGTAACTTACAACTATCTGTAATTGTTATGGATAATACATTTAACTAGGATCATCATGCACTGATCTTATTTGGTATTTGGATAATGGAACTATAAGCATTTGTATTGAACAATGAATTGATATACATGGTATGATCATTTTCATTTATACTACCGTGTTCTATATTTGCATGTTTATATCCATGAATGACTTGTTGCATTCTAAAACTATGTCCATTACCAATTAACAATATGAGAATATTGATAAGACAAGGTAAATGTGAATGTCTGGTTGTATTTTAGAGAATACGTAAAGATGATTCTACCAGCTTCGCATGTTATTTAATGAGGTAGAATATTGGATACCCCACCTGTGATAATCACTTTAAGGATCATCGTCATTGGGTGCATTACACACATGGTGAAAGTTATGTTTATCTTTAGACTTGAGATGCAAGCAGGTTTTGCATGTATGGATAGCATTTCTTAATATTAAGCCTACCACTAGTCTGTCAAAAGGTAGTTATAAGGGTTATTTTCATAAGTGTTTTGAACTACATGATGGACACTTGTAGTCAAAAGAGAATTTATTCCTCTACATGTTTGGGAGTTAGATACTTATTGGGCCCCTCGTTGGGTTGATCAGATATTTGCTTGGCCGAGCCCAAAGTGTAGTTAAGATGATTATTTTTACATATGGTGATCTGAATTAATACAGATGCGAGAAACAGAATCGTTAAATTATGGAATGACTATTGATCCATATCCATATTTAACATTGTATCTGAAACAAATGGATAGGACTAATTGAATCCATATAAGGCCGAGTTGTTTTCCAAAAACTGCAAACTTAGGTATTTCTGGGAGCATTGATGATGTTGCTAGACTATTGGTCAATGTTAGTATGTCATATGAATGAGACATTCGCAAGTGGGAGTTGTTGGGTTTGTGCTCATGTCATACGAATATTTATACATCTAGAAATATGTGAGCCTACGGGGTCACACACGTTATACATTTAGGTATCATTATATTAATGTTAATAATAATATAATTGTATATTTATTATTTATATTAATATATGATTCGACGAATGAACACTAACGGTCGTTATTTAGTTAATTAATTGTAACTAACTAATAAGGCTTTTTAATTAATGGGTAATTAAATGTAATTAACCAAAAATAATTTGAAAAGTCAAAAAGTCAACCCCAAGGGGTGTTGGACTTTGTTCAACCGGTTAGGAAGCCCAAGGGGGTTTGGGTTGGGTTTTGAGCTATCTTTTCCTACAAGGAATGTATTTTAGGTAAACCCTAAATCCATCCCTATATAAGCAGGACCCAAGAGCTCATAATTCTCATCCCTTGTTTCTTCCTCTCCTTGGTTCGATCAAACATAACAACCCTAAGGGTTTTTCTAGTTTGATTTTCTTAGTGTTCACATATTCATTGGTCAAGAACTAACATTCGGGTGATACTGCTAGACTTGTAATGTATGAACTTCAAGGAGGTTACTTTCTTTAGTAGCTAGAAGTAGTTTTCGATAAAGCACGTTTATTACACACGTGCGTGTACTTCAAGATTCCTACGTTCGTCACTAGCTTGGCTGCTAACTGTATGTTTCCTTATTTATGTTTTATATGTTAATTATATGTGATATATGAATAGATCCGTTGCGTAGCTCATAGAATATTAAGTATAATACTATTGTTATTAGATAACGATTTCCAACAATAACAACCTCTTCCCGGTAAGATGCGGTAGTCACATTCAGACCCAAAACATCTTAATGAAACAAACACACTCTAATTATTTTATTTTAATTGAAAGTGATATTATTGAAATCCAACCCAAACACTAATCTCTTAGCTTAAACTAAAATATGTGTTATTTGTTGCCTTTTTATGTGAAAGTTATTTTAAAAAATTATTTAGTGAAATAATCTTGCTTATAATTGGTCACAATTAAGTAAGAAATACTACATAATGGGATATATTTTTATATATTATGTAAAATCTGCTGCCTATATATGTGTAATTATTACCCTTTATGTGAAAATTATTTTAGGAAATTATTTATAGAAATAATCTTGCTTAAAATTGGTCACATAATTATGGTAATAATATATAGGAGAAATATATTTTACATGATATTCTAAAATGTTTAAAAATTCGGTTTTTATTTAACGTTTTAGATTTTATATATATATTTGTAGCTTATTTATCTAGTATAAAATTGTACAACCATGGATACATGCATGTAAGACAAGGTTATTAAGCTTAAAATATTTATAAAATATATATATATATATATATATATATAATATATATAATATTATAATATATAGTATATAATAGATATATATATATATATATTATATATTTGTGCAATGCGTGGTGTTTTAAATATGCATGAGAATTTTTTAACGTGAAATTAATTTAATTGCGATAAATAGAGAAAGACCTTTGTTTGAAATAATTGTTTAAAACTTATTCCAGTTTAGTAATGATTAATTTTTCTTAATAATTATTTAGCAAGATTTATATTTATTCGAATTTCTATCTTTTTTTTGCGAAAAAATGATTTTCAAATTAATTATGGACTAAGTACATGATCTTATTATGTGTATATTGATACATACACTTTACAAAATCATGGACTATACACGTAAATTTTGTAACTTTCTTGCAACGCGTTCTATAACGCCAAGGGTTTAGTGGTTTACCGGCAAGAAACCCATGACGGAACATGCAAGAATACACAATATTTACATAAACAGTTTTAACAGTATTTTAAGTATGTTGTAAATCATTACTAGGGTTGATTATTTCCCGTGGGGAATTAACCTTATCCGTAGTAAGATTTTTTATATTTAGAAATATTATAAAAAAATAGCAACCCTAATTTTATAAATGGCATGAAAATTTTCAAAATTGAGGAATAAAAGAAAGATTATAAAACAAGTAAAATAGAAAGGTTTTAAAATTAAAAAGTGTCATAAGGTTGTATGCATGCTTTCTTATACACAAATTTTGGTAACATTGTTTTTTTATTAAATAATACCCTTAAAATTAAGTCTGTATGTCATCCAAGTATGAAATTACTTGAGTTTTTTTTACTCTAAGACAAACTTAGGTGAATTTGCAAAAACAGGAAATATAACCAATCGTATGGTCCCCAGACATGAACGTAAAAATACAAATGAGTATTAGACGACTTATATCGAGTATGGTTGGACAGAAACCATTGACCCGAGGCATACGATGAGTAAAACAATGCTACTAGAACAGTATAATTCTGGATTAATAATTGCCACGTTTCCATAATGGGTAAGAGTTCACATGTTTGGCAATTATCTCACAACATATTAAACCTTTTGAGTTATACCATGTCTAGTAGAAATTGTCCAACTGCATTAAAGGTACAATGTCAGTTTGATCTTAAACCTCTTGTAAATTTTATTGTTTAATTTTCATATAAACATGGATAGTTAATTTTTAAGGGAACGGATATCCGAAAATACTGGAAAAATAGAACTTTGTGCAAGTTCTTTTAATGTATTTATGCAACAAATACTGTAACAAGGTTTGTTCTTACTTGTGGAAGACAAACTGTGTCTATTTTCCTTGGGAAAATAATACCGCTTCCTATACTTTTTCACTTTTGAAAAGTTATAATAGGAATAAAAGAATTATCCCTAACTTCAATCGAAACTCATAACCAAATTCATGTTAAGTTAATGGAACTTCTTATTCGAACAAGATATGTTTCAATATCCCTTATTCGGGTTGGAAATCTTTGAATCATAAACAAGAAACTTGATTACTAGAGAAACTTGTGTCTGTAGCACAAGATAAATATTTCTTTAGTAAACAAGACATATTTATGAGGTTTGATTGGAAGTTGAAAATATTACCGCAATACTGTAAAAGGCAATAACTAAAGAACTCGTGTCTATAGTTGTTTCCTTAAATCAGTAAGAAACGCTACATACCCTTGAGGTAAAGTGAGCTGATAAAGGAGGAATTGCATGCCAATTTTTAAGTTAATAGGTAGCTAAGATGGCTAGAACTTGAACACACTTTCTTGATTATCTAAGTACTTGCTTACTAGTCCATGTGACTCACACTAGCAATAATGTGTATAGACATTCAAGAATTGGAAAGATGCATAAAGTGCTACTTACTTTTCACTAGTGAAGAAACACTCACACTGTTGTCAGATCTAGTGGGAGTAATGCATTTTATGAATATAGGACAAACTTGAAATGTTGTCAAATTTAGTGAGAGTTATGAGCTGCTTACCTCATAAGCATCCTATTTTATTTCTGGCTTGGCTTGAAATAATAAATTACTTTCCAAAGTGAAACATCTTTATTTAGTAAAGAATCACCAGTTATATTATTTTTTGATAACTTGTTGCCTTTGAGATGTCGCTTCCGTTTATGTTATCTTTGATTGTTATGCACGATTCCTTATTAATAGATGGAGTTCTATATATTTATACTAGCCATAAGCTTGACACTGCCATATTATCAATACAAACAAACTAACTAGTGTGGCGTTGTTTTATGCAAAGAAGTTGTACCCTGCACAAGTGAGAGAAATCTTTATTGTGTGCAAGGAACAACTTAGAACAATATGAACTACTATGGTGTTTTGATTGGCAAAGCAAGAAAACTATTACTCACTAGGACTCCTACACATTTAAAGTATGAAGCCCTATTAAGAGAATATCTAGATAAAAAGTAAGCATAACATGATTATGTGTCTTAGAAATCATAAACATGAAGTTGAGATTAACTTGAAAATTACTATTGAACCTGATTTGGAACTCATTTCCCTTTATTTAATAATTTTATAGTCTTTCTAGTTAAAGACATGTACATTAAGTCCTTTACTTGTAAAAAGACTTATAACGTAAAGTAAAAAAGTTATACTGTTATGTCTTCTTGTTAAAGACATGTACATATAGTCATTGACTTGGTCAAAGACTTATAACAAATAGTAATGTATTGAATGTTTATGTCTACTTGGTAGTACATATACATTAAGTCATTGACTTTCTCAAAAGACTTACAAAAGGATGCAATTGGCTTAGTTATACTATTGATACCATTACGTTTTAACTTAAGTTGGTATAATAGGAAAAGCCATATAAGTATAAGATCAATCTTATTGGAATACCTCATTTTTATGGTATGACCAACAAGGATAATCAAGATAAACCCAAAAAATAAACTATATATTGAAATGTTTTGATTCATGATGACCTTAACTTAATTAACTCTTAAAATAGACCAGGTCAGATATTTGAGTACGTCGTGGATATACCCAATTAGACTCCAACCTAGAAGGTAATTAAGATAAATGAGATGAATCTCCATCATGTCTTGATTGAATTTCTAAATTTAGTAAAAATCCTTGAGATTCTTGGACCTAATTCTAGAACTGTTAAGTGTATCTTGTTGGATACCTAAAGAAAACAATGGGATGCCATTTCTACAGCCCACACGAGAACAAAGTTTTGTTGCTCGTCATGCTGAGTTATTTGGGAATAGTCTTAAATGTACAAGAAGCGAGTGGGAGTCTCACTCTTCTAAAAACGAGTGGGAGTAGTGTAGGTCTTGAATTAATTCAAGAAGAAGATACATAAACCTTCTAAGCGCACTAGAGAATGTCATACTAAGACTAAACATGAAAATGTTGAACCTTAGAATGATGTTACTCACATTCATAGATCCGTAAGTATACCTCATGATATGTTTTCTATATCAATGGTAAGGATTATGAGTTAGAGGATTATTGTGAACCTGCTAACCATATGAGATGCATTGTTGGATCTTGAACTTAATGAATCACTCAAAGACTATGAATGAAGAGTTGCTGTCCAAATGGAGATAATCATATTCTTGGAATTTATTTTATCTTTAACCTATCGGTTTGATGATGAGGTTTAAATGAGTTTCCTTTTAGAGAAGACTCATAAAGACAACATGTTGTATACATAAGTGTTTACTCATTCTCAAATAATTGACTATGATTAACACTTCCTCATTTATGAACTTTAAATATATAAAGATGATTAAATTATCATACTTGTTTTCTTGGAAAGAAATACGACAAATTGGATTTCGAGAACTCTTTATAAATTGATTACTTTGCGAGGACGATATGGAATCAATATAAAATTTTGTAAATCCCATATAATCTTTAGAAAGTATAAAAAAATGCTAGTATCCAAGTATGGATTAAGAGCTCGCATCTAATGAGCGTAATCTTAAATTTAATTGTTAAATAAATCACTTGTTGGATTTGTTTTTTAATTATAAATAAGATATCTTATGAGTACATCTCAAAGCTAGTAGGAGTAAATTTTGTTTTTACTTTTCTAAAATAGATTATGTTATTGAACATAAATAAAAACAAATTTATTTATCTAAGTAAGATTTTATCTCTTAGATTGAAATAAAGTTTCTTGTAAGAATTTTAGAAGATTAGACTTAGTAACCTTTAAAATATACATGATATTGATAGACGTATAACATATGTGGGGAATTAAGTCCCATTACAATAATTAAATGTACATTGAGAGAAAACTCGAATGATCTATCTCACTTGGTGAGATTGAACACATGACAAGGAAACCTTAATCCACTAAAGGATGTCAGTATGTACTATCAAATTTGGTGTTATGAGATAAGTTTTATCATTTGCATGAGTGTTAAATAATTTGACAACATTTAAATGTAATTGAAAGATATTAGAAGGAAAATCTAATTGAAAGATATTAGAAGGAAAATCTAATTGAATGATATTAGAAGGAAAATCTAATTGAAAGATATTAGAAGGAACATTCTGTTTAATGTTTAAATTAGGAATTCATTCCTAGAATTAATAATGAAGATACTATGGATATACATTGTGATAATCATATTAAGATCATTATGATCAACAAACCTTGAGTTTGTGTGATATCCAAACATTATTAAAGAAGTGTTCAGAATTTATGGTAGGTTAGCATAGTTTTGTTTGTATACACTAGTGCTTATTTTAAATTGAGATGATACTCAATCTTTATAGAAACAAGTTTTTCATGATAACATTGTTGGCTACACATGCTTGGTTTAACAACATAATTGCATAATACTATATTAATAGAATAAGAATGCTTTACAGTTTGAAAAACTGTTGAGATGACTGTCTTCATTAGGATGTTTTTTGTGTAATGTCTACATCTATGCAAATAATGTGACGAGACTCAATAAGCTATTATAAGTGAGTGCACACTTACAAAATAACAATCATCATATTATTCAAAGAACTTTACTATGCGTGAAATTTTTGAAATAAGTATTCTCAAAGTCCCATGAGATCATTTGTTCATGGAACCTATGCCTTACCACTAATTGTGATTGTTGTGGATAAGACATTAATATTTAACTAGGATCGTCATGCACTGATCTTATTTGGTATTTGGATAATGGAATTGTAGGCAGTTGTATTAAATAATGAATTGATATACGTGGTATAATCATTTTTATTTATACTATTGTGTTCTATATTTGCATGTTTAAATCCTTGAATAAATTTATTTATTCTAAATTATGTCCATTACCAGTTAACGATATGGGAATATTATTAAGACAAGGTAAATGTGAGTGTCTGGTTGTATTCCGGAGAATACGTAAAGATGATTCTCGCCAGCTTCGCATGTTATTCAATGTGGATGAATATTGGATCCCCACAGTGTGATAATTACTTTATGTATCGGCGTCATTGGTGAATTACACACATGGTGAAAGTTATGTTTATCCTTGGACTTGAGATGCAAGCAGGTTTTGCATGCATGGATAGCTTTTCTTGATAATAAGCCTACCACTAGTCTGTCAAAAGGTAGTTATAAGGGCTATTTTTAGAAGTTTTTTGAAGTACATGATGGACATTTAGTTAAAATCGGATTTGTTCCTCCACTATTTAGGAGTTAGATAACTTACTGGACCATCGTGGGTTTGATCAGATATTTTCTTGGGCGAGCCCAAAGTGTAGTTAAGATGATTCTTTTTACATTTGGTGATCTGAAATCAATACAGATGCGAGAAACAGAATCGTTAAATTATGGAATGACTATTGTTCCATATCCCTCATTAACATTATATCTGAAACAAAGGGATAGGACTAACTGAATCCATAGAAGGCTGAGTTGTTTTTCCAAAAACTACAAACTCAGGTATTTCTGGGAGCATTGATGATGTGGCTAGACTATTTTTAAATGTTAGTATGTTATAAGAATAGAAGAGACATTGAAAGTTGGGAGCTGCTTGGGTTTGTGCTCATCGTTATACGAAATATTTATAACGGCTAGAAATACGTGAGCCTGCCGGTCACAACACGTTATACATTTAGGTATCATTCTATTAATGTTAATAATAATATAATTGTATTATTATTAAATTTATTATTAATATATGATTCGCTCGACGAATGAACACTGAACGATCGTTAATTAGTTTAATTAATTGTAACTAACTAATACGGCCCATTTAATTAATGAGAAATTCAATGTAATTAACCATAAATAATTAGAAAATCAAACCCAAGGGGTGTTTGGACTTGTTTCGAAACTAACCTCAGTTTCTACCGGTTTTAGGCGGCCCAGGGGGTTGGGTTAGGGTTTTGTGAGCTGACTTTTCCTATAAGGTAGTGTAATTTAGTGTAAACCTAAAAACATCCCTCTTAAGGAGGACCCTACGCTCATAATTCCTCATCCCTTATATTTCTTCCTTTATGGTTTGACAAACTACACACATAAACTAGGTTTTTGTTCCTTTGATTTATTGGGTGATTACATATTCGTTGGTCAAGAATTAGAATTCGGGTGATACTGCTTGACGTGTAGTGTATGAACTTCGTGTCGGTTACTTCCTTTTAGTAACTAGAAGTAGTTTTCGGTAAAACACGTTTATTACACACGTGCGTGTACTTCAAGATCCTCGTTCTTCACTAGCTTGATTACTAACGGTAAAATGTTTCCTTTATTTATGATTTAAGTTAAATTAATTATGATATAGTAAATTTGATCCACTGCGTAGCTCGTAGAATATGATGTATAATATTATTTGTTATTAGATAACAATTTCCAAAAGTAATCACACACTTGCAAAAGACGAAATAAACTCAATATTTATGAACAACGCTCAAAGGCGGAATGACTCATCCCAGGTATGATCACAAGTAAATTAGATCCCATATCATAGATATCATGGAGAGTCTTTGATATTAGGTTGTATTCTGCATACCTTTCCAAATAAGTTGATCACCAAAAATGAATCCTCTTCCCTTTCTCCTAAAATAATACTAAAAACAGTAGACCAAATCGACCATCCTTCGTGAAGTAGAGTCATAAAGTCGTCAGTATTAACAAGGTACCTAACCGACCACACAGAAAACCCTTTCCTCATCTCGATAATAATAAACTCTTTAGATCCAACAAATCTAACGAACAAGAAGCAAACAGACCACCGACCCGAACAGTTTTCCCTTATTCCAATGCAACATTTGAGGGTATGTGTATGCTTTATTAACCTTTGAAGCAAATAGCCATAAGACTTTACGAAGTTCCTTCCTTGAGGGATTGTATAGGCTGATATAACTGGGATGGTCATGGTCTTAAAGATTTAACTTGTAATGATGTAAGCTTGTATTCTCAGTTTTCTAGCTAACGGAATGACATCATTATCCAATAGATTTTCACTGTCCAAATGATAAAAAACTGAAAAAGTTAAACCGGTCCCTACACAAGCTCCAATTGCCTGTCTCTAAAGAGTAAGTTTGTATAATAATGTCAGAAGATGTGTGTCCAACATGCACCACTTTGTAGTGAAGTAATTTTGTAGGATCAAAAGCCATTCTCAATTTAGCACTTCTATATAAAGGTGAATCATCATGCGAGTAATATGGATGCGGACATTCACTATTCTCATCATCAAATACTCTCTAATGTACGTCTAACACCCAATTATTGGTTGGTCTCTACCATCAACTAACTTGTTATTCAATAACTTACAAAGATTGTTCACAAGAATATCACACTTAGCTCTGTCTATTCATACCAAAATGTTTCATGTTATGCTGGTGTTATCACTAGTAACATCATTTGAATATTATTAAGCTATAGTTTATACCTGGAAAATGTGACATTGCCCAAGATGAATGTGGTATCTTTTGAAGCCGTTCATAAGCTTTTGGGTTAAAGCATTTTAGATCATCCATCAGTTTCTCAAACTGAGCGATAGTGGTGGCTGTTGAAAATCCTTGTAAATTCTACCTTTGTAAATTTGCTTCATGTTATAATAGATATGTCTTACACAAAATCTATGCTCAACAGATGGAAAAAGCTATGACATAACATGTACAATACCCTGATACAAATAACATATACTTAATAAGAACCAATGGATTAGAAAAAAAGTGTTTCTAAATTGTAAAATTATTTGATTGTACCTTATGCCTGTCTTAAATGAAAGTGTAATTTGAATTTGGTTCGCAATCAAGATCTTCACCAAGGTTTGTTAAGAACCACAACCAAAAACTCTTGCACTCAGCTTCAACAATTGCATAGGCAAGAGGGTATACTCCATTGCTGTTGTCAACTGAAACAACTGTAAAAATATGGCCTATAAATGGTCATCTTATGAAACATCCATCCAACCCCAACAACTCTCTTTTTAAAGCTCTTTATCCAGCTTTTGGCAGACCAAAACAAGCATATATTCTTCTAAAAACCCTTGAATTTAGGGTTAGATATGTGTTGGTTTCCACTTGGATCTTCACTGTTGTGTCATTGTTTTTTTTCAATTCCAAAGCATAATCTCTTAGGATGGCATACTATTGTTGATGGTCCCCTCTTATCTGCTTCATGGTAATTTCCTTTGCCTTGAAAACTTTTGTTCGAGGAATACTGATTTGAAATTTTCATTGAAATTGTCCCTGTAATGCCTTAATTGTGATATTTGGATTTGAAGAACATATGATGGAGACCTCTTTAGAAAAAAACCTAGTTGTTTCAAGTCTAACATCTCTTGTTTGGAGACATTTATGGTCATCAGTCAATGTTTTCACCGACTAATCCGTTCCAAACCACACACACAAACAAGTATGTGTAATTAAGAGAAGAAATCAATTATAGTATAGTAGTATACGTATTCCAAAAGTTTTAAAGAGAATTGCTTTTAACCAAAGCAATTTCTAAAACTCCCGGGTCGTTTTTCCTCGGCGAAATGTGAATAGAAAGTCGGTCTAGTTCGTGATCGTGTGATTTGAATGGTTTTAAAGATTTTGATTTGGTTTCTATAACTACTAATGAAAATGCAAATAAAATGTAAAAACAAGTAAACAATACAAGCATTTAAAGCATAAGCATGAAAAACGTAAACGGGAATGAATAAAACGCGACATTTAAGCATCTACATCAAATTTAAGCCCTACGAACGCAAAATCAATTTTAATAAATCCAAATTGACTAAAAATAATTTTCAAAAAAAGAATTATATTTTTTTGCTTTCTATTTTATTTATTATGAATTAAAAATGATTTTAATCTAGAAAATTAATTAAAAATACTAAACTATATTATAAAAATCAGGAAAAATTCCTAAAATAAGCTAATGTGAAAAAGATTGCAAGAAAATTAAAACTACTGAAAAAGCTAAACACAATAAGCCAGGAAAAATCAAAACAACATTCGAAGTGCTTATTTTTAAAAGTAAAGTAAAAAGGGTTAAAACTAATTTGAAAACACCATTCGATGTAAAAGTCCCAAGGGCGCAGTTGGTTGTGTGGTGGTGTGTTAAATATTGAGCAGTTAAGGTTGAGGTCAGGGGTTCGAGCCTTGCTCACCCTTGGCTTCCCTATACCCTAATATTTTTTTTTCTTTTTGTAAAACTTTTTATTCTAACTTGTAAAACAGCTTATAATAATCAAATTTTATAAAAGAAACTTTTTATGAAACTTAGTAAATAAGCTAGAAATTAAGCTTAAAAGTCACATATGTGACTTAAAATGTTTTTAAGCATTTTTACTAAACTAACTTAGCTAGAAAACTTGAATAAGCTCAAGCCTGAGCCAAATAAGCTACAATCAACTTATAGATAACCTAATTAACAAGTTTGATCAAGAATTAAGCAAAAAACTACAAGCCATAAGCTAAAAGACAGAATTAAGCACTTTTGTATAACTGTTTTCAAAAACAGCCAAACAGGCAACTTAGAGCTTAATTTTAAGTGAGCAAATGGATCCTTATGGCTTAGTGGCTTTTACCACTAAAAAGATTGACCTACAAACTACTTAAAACATTAATCAAAAAGTGTTTTGAAATTCAAATAAACAAAGAAAATTCTATTTGAAAAAGCTACTGCAGACAGTTTGCACTATTTTTTTGTTTTTTTAAATTTTTTATCAAAGAACAAAGGGCTAATTTGCAGACCTAAAACAGATAAGCAAACAAACTTTATAACCTAAAATAAGCCCTAACAACTCTAATTTAACCTATAATATATTTGTGCACTAAATTTTAAGTCCTAAATCTAACTACTACTAACTTAATTTTTGAATTGAAAAATGCCTTAAGGCTGTTTTTAGCTTGCTAATGCAGATGACTAATTTTTAAAGCCAAAACTCATAACCACAATTGCAGACCTAAATGATTTGGTTTCAACATCTTTTACAAACCAAAACAAGAGCAGTTTGAGCAACAAAAACAACTATAAAAGATTTACTCACAAATTGCTTATTAATCTTAGCTTAAGAACTCAGATTCAAATATCATTTACAAAAACCTTTTAAAACTTGATTTGGCTTAACAAAACTTTAAATATTTGTCTTATAAACTTAACATTGAGATTTAAAATCAACCTAAAGGACCAAAAGCCTCTTGACAGTACTAAATCAAGTTAGTACTGTCATGAGCCAAACACCCCTTTAAATTGCAAAAACTCATATTTAGCTTATAGAATTAAGAATTAAGGCTTAGATAAGCAATACCAGATAGTGTTTAGCTTATATCAGACCTAATGAACAAAATTTCACAATCAAATAAGAAGAAACAATAAGCTTTTAACTAATGCTACTATTTTTAGATTTTTCAACTGTTTTATAACAAAAACTTGCAAACTAAGTTTTAAGCTAACAAGTAAACAAAATAAGCATCTAATAACAATAATAAGCAGACTTAAGCTAATAAAAACAATAATAAACAGACAATAAGCAGTAATAAGCTGAATTACAAATTTAAGCTATCAAATGTAAAATGAGGACTTACAAAAGCCTTTGCATAAACAAGGCTTATTAATTGCTCAAGGAGCTACTCTTCAAAGCTCCAGCTTATCAAGGATAAGCTGGTGAGGTCTTGGAAGCCCATCCAAGTCTGGATTTCCTTCTAAAATAAGCTGAGGTATTATTTGGGGTGGATTTGAGTATTAATAAGCTCAGCTAAGCTTTGAGAGCTTAACTGAGTATACATCTAGCTTATTAGTGATTATGAAGGCTTATTGAGCTTATTTGAGTAGTAAAAGAGCTTAATCAAACCATAGTGTAAAAAGGTAATACATGAATTTAACTTTAACAATAAGAAAACTAGACTTTTATTGATTGATTAGACTGAATATAAGCTTTTGGAAAGAAAGATACATCAATTTAAACTAAAAACGATACAATAAGCTAAGCTACACTGAATACTACACTAGATTACACTACTTTTCTACTCTATAT
>BQNB010014160.1:28237-75693 GCA_026074375.1 Tanacetum coccineum | reverse complement strand
AGTAAATATATACCTCCTCTCTATTCTTTGTCAAGCTGCTTTTATATCGTAAACTGACTTTGAGTAAATAAGACAACGATATCTGCAAGACTTAAGACAAAGGCAGTAATATCTACGTGTTACATGATATTGGAAGATCAAAACTTCAAGTAACGACTTTTGTCTGCCCATTTTTCTACCTATAGTGCTATTAATGGTCTTTACGTCCATAGATTCACAATATATAATTTTAGTTGCTACCTAAAATACCTTTCTACTATGAAGACTGCATCGTGGACCCTCAACCACTATGTCACTTACATCTTTCTGGAAGAAAAAAATAGATATGGAGTTTTGTTGGAATATGAACAAATATAAATTATATATGTCTGGAATTTATTTGAGCCTAAGGGGATGCACATGTTAATATGTAGAACAACGTATTTAATATATTAATGTAATATATTAATTAGTGTTTAAACAAACGATCGTTAAATGTTTAACGAGAAATAAATATTAGTCGTTAAAAGGTTTAAAGGACTAATATGTAAAAATCGAATAAAGGAAGGGTGCGGTTTGGCCCCTTGTTTCCTTATATCGGTTGTTGGGAATTATGCATTCCTGACTTAGTACCGTTAGTTATATTACTTAATACCACTAGTTGTAATTAGTACTAACAATACAAAATACTTAGTACTACTCAGATAGTTAGTACCGTTAGTATAAAGTAGTTAGTACCGTTTATGAGATATGCATGAGATATCTTAGGAAAGGATATGCATGATCTTTATACGCGTTTTGTAAAGCCCATTAGGGTTTCCTTAGTCTATAAAAGGAATCCTAGGCATAGTTTATAGATATAATTCTACACAGATCAAAGAGATCGAATAGTAATCATAGTTTGTAATCTGTAACCTAGGCAGATTCAAGGTTTAATATAAAAGTTATTTTGTGATATTTAATATTGTTCTTCTTAGCATTATTGATTAGATTCTGCATAATCAATAGTGTTTACTCAATGTTTCATTATTGTTGCTTTAGAATTATATTAAGGAGCAAACTCTTTGCAAGCTGAAAGTTAAGATCTATTCAGTAAAATGATCCAACAAGTGGTATCAGAGCTTGTGTGGAAACTCTGAATAAGAACTCAATTGTAAGATGGCAGAACAAGACTTTCCTCCACCCACAATCGCTGCAATAAAGATCCCTATCATCAGGAAGGGAGAGTATGATATTTGGAGCATGAGAATGCGACAATACATCTGTCATATAGACCATAACCTATGGGATGTTATTGTCAATGGAGATCTAGAAGAAGAACATGCACCAACGGGAGATCAATCTGGTCCTTCTACTCCTCCTGCTCCTAAGATTGCCAAACAACTAGCTGCTAGAAGGAATTAGAAAAGAGTTAAAAGCATCTTGCTTTTAGCAATACCTGATGAATACCTCCTCAAGTTTCACAATATTGCAGATGCTAAATCACTCTAGGAGGCAATCAAATCAAGGTTTGGTGGTAATGTAGAATCCAAGAAGATCCAGAAAAATGTTCTAAAACATCAGTTTGAAAATTTTTCTACTACATCAAATGAAAGCTTGGACAAAACTTATGATAGGTTTCAAAAATTGATAAGTCAATTGGAGGTTCATGGTGCTCCAATATTAAAGGAAGATATCAACCAGATGTTCCTTAGAAGTCTTCCTTTTTCATGGAATTAGATTTCCCTCATCATGAGAAATAAGCCACACATTGATGAGATTGATATTGATGACCTTTACAACAATCTTAGGGTTTATGAAGATGAGTTGAAAAGGTCTTTAAGTTCCAACTCTGCTTCTCAGAATTTGTCTTTTCTCTCCTCTAAGAACACTAGCAGTACTAATGAAGTTAGTACTGCCAGTGGAGATTTTGGGGTTAGTACTACTGGTGGAATTAATTAAGTTCCATCTACTCCATGTGCTCATGATGTAGCTTACTCTTTCCTTGCACAACCAACAAACAGTCCTCAACTTGAGAATAAGGATTTTCAGCAGATGGATGGAGATGACTTGGAGGAACTGGATCTTTGATGGCAGGTGGCTAAGTTGACTGTTAGAGTAAAGAAGTTTATTCAGAGGACATGAAGGAACTTGGACTTCAAAGAAAAACGACCTGTTTCTCTTGATAAGTCAAAGATTGAGTGCTATAACTATCACAGAAAAGGGCACTTTGCTAGAGAATGCAGATCTGGAAGGAATCAAGAGAGAAGATCTTATGGTAACAATGGCAGGAGAAATGCACCAATAAATGAATCTTCATCACAAGCAATGGTGGCTCAAGATGGTCTCGGAGGCTATGACTGGAGCAATGATTTGTGAAGTTAGAACCAGTCAATATGCATTTATTGGGCATTCTTTCTTCAAGACTCATCAAGTTCTTCTGACAATAAGGTATAAAAATGTTCTAAACAATGTCTTGAATCTTTTAAAACTCTTCAAAAGAATTATGATAGTGAAAGAGAAAAACATAGCAAAGCCAGATTAGAAATTCAGGGTTATGAGTTAGCCTTAGAGTCACTAGAATCTAGGATACTTGTACATGAAAAGAATGAACTGGCTTGGGGTGAAAAATATGAGTTTCAAAACTATGAGCTTAAATGCAGAGAAATAAAAATTAACAAC
Organism: Tanacetum coccineum; assembly: GCA_026074375.1. Taxonomy (NCBI): domain Eukaryota; kingdom Viridiplantae; phylum Streptophyta; class Magnoliopsida; order Asterales; family Asteraceae; genus Tanacetum; species Tanacetum coccineum. The sequence goes on along the minus strand of BQNB010014160.1, from coordinate 73,053 downwards.
CTTAACCTGGAATTAGAGAAAGTTGTTAAGGAAAGAGATGATTTGAAACTAAAGATAGAAAAATAGGAAGAATCGTCCAAGAATCTTGATGAATTACTCAACAGTCAAATGAGTGCTAGAGATAAAACTGGTTTAGGATATGGCACACAATTGAATGAAATGAGTAACAATTCTGAAACTGATAGTGAGATTAGTTTGAGTGTTTTTGATGTCAGATCAAGTGATGAAGAGAACACACCAGCAAATGATAGGTTCTCTAAAGCAGATGGGTTTCATGTTGTTCCCCCTCCTATAACAGGGAACTTCCTAACCCCAAGAGCTGACATATCATTTGCAGGTTTAGATGAATATGCCATTAGGAAGAAAATAATTAAGTCAAAAACAACTGATCTTAATACTAAAACAAGTGAGACTGTAGGTAAAACAAATGAAGCAAATACTCAAAAACCTAAGACAGTCTATGAATCAGTTAACAGAGATAAAGTTATCATTGAGGATTGGAACTTAGATAATAAGGATGATGTGTCTGAAGTGTAAATAGTTAGTCCTATTAAGATTAACGAGACTCAAACAGTTAAAACTAGAGTTGATAAAATTGGTCAAACTTCTCAGAAACAAGGAATTGGATTTAAGAAAATAAAAGCTTGCTTTGTCTGTAAAAGTACTGACTATTTGATCAAAGATTGTAATTTTCATGACAAACAGAGTTAAAAACCTAAGCTAAAAACTGTGGTCAATACTGGTCTAATGGTGAACAAACCAGTATGGGATAATACTAAAAGGGTTAATCATCAAAAAATTTCAAAATACCCTCATTTAAGAAAATCTTTCGTCCCATCAGGAGTACTAACAAGAACATGTTTGATTACTCCTGTTAAGCAAAATAAGAAAAGAGCAGTTCACCCAGTTAGTACTGCTAGGCCAGTTAGTACTGCTAAGCCAGTTAGTACTGCTAGGCCAGTTAGTATTGCTAGGCCTGTTAGTATTGTTTGATCATTTGCCTCAAAAATAGCACAAACTGGTGGTGCTATTAGACCAATTTACCCAAGAATAGACAATGTAAGACCAAGAGGCTCATATTCACCTATCAAGAGGTCTTACTATACAAAACTAGCTTTTAGACCCAAAGACTTAAAACAAGATGTTAAAACTTTTGGGGTTCAAAATATAACTACTGCTGGGACAAGAGCAGTAGTTAATACTAGTAAGGGTAAGATGGATACTGACCTTAAAAAGTCAAGGTGGGTTTGGAGGCCTAAGAGAAATTACTTGGATCATGTGTCCAAAGACAATGGATCATTCATGCTCAAGATGGTTGAGTATGTTAACCTAACAGGGATTTCTAAGTCTATAATGGCTTGGGTCCCTAAGAGATACTAATTCTCCTACCTTTTGTGCAGGGCAATCCAGAGATCTTGTTATAGGATCATGCAATGGCGGATAGTGGTTGCTCTAGCCATATGATTGGTAACAAAGCTTATCTTTCAGACTATGAAGATTACAATGGAGGCTTTATGGCTTTTAGAAGTGATCCCAAAGGAGATAAAATAACGAGTAAAGGTAAAATCAGAACAACTAATTTAGACTTTAATGATGTTTATTTTGTAGATGAACTTAAGTTTAACCTTTTCTCTGTCTCACAAATGTGTGACAAGAAAAATAGTGTCCTTTTTACTAAGACTGAATGCCTTATCATGTCTCCTAGCTTTAAGCTTCTTGATGAAAGTTAAGTTGTACATAGAGCCTCCTAAAAAGGAATGATGTGCACAGCCTTTTCGGACTTAAAGAACATTGTTCCTTAGAGGTATTACTTATTTATATGCAAATGCAACAACAGATGAGTCTAAATTATGGCGCAGGAGATTAGGTTATGTGAATTTCAAAAATATAAACAAACTTGTTAAAGGTCACCTAGTTAGAGGCTTACCTTCAAAAGTTTTTGTGAATGACCACACTTGTGTTGCCTGCAAGAAGGGTAAGCAACATAAGGCCTCCTGTAAGGCCAAGTTAGAAAGAATCATCAGAAAGCCCCTAGAATTACTTCATATGGACTTATTTGGACCTGTCTCTGTAGAAAGTATTAACAAGAAAAGGTACTGTTTGGTTGGACCTGATATTCAGTAGATTTAGTTGGGTATTTTCACCTTATCTTTACCATAGGCTGAAACATCCTAAAATCCTTTGTAAATTTATCATAGGCTTAGAAAACCAATTGAATCATAATGTTAAAATCATTAGATGTGATAATGGGACAGAGTTTAAGAACCATGCTATGAATGAATTATGTGCTAAGAAAGGAATAAAAAGGGAGTTTAGTGTGGCTAGAACTCCACAGCAGAATGGTGTTGCAGAAAGGAAAAACAAGACCCTAATTGAGGCTGCTAGAACTATGTTAGCAGACTTACTTTTACCTATCCCATTTTGGGCAGAGGCAGTAAATACTGCCTGCTATGTACTGAATAGGGTATTAGTGACCAAACCTTAAAATAAGACACCTTATGAACTATTAATAGGTAAATCACCTAGTATTAGTTTTATGAGACCTTTTGGGTACCCATTGACCATTTTGAACACCTTAGATTCCTTGGGCAAATTTGATGGGAAATCTGATAAAGGTTATTTGCTTGGATACTCTACCACTAGTAAAGCCTTTAGAGTATATAACAAAAGGACCAAAAGGGTAGAAGAGAATATGCACATTGATTTTCTGGAAGATCAACCTAATGTGGTAGGAACTGGTCCTAATTGGATGTTTGATCTTGATTTTCTAACCAATACAATGAACTATATTCCTGTTAGTGTAGAAAATCAAGTTAATGTGGATGCAGGTACACAAGATTCTTATGTTGCAGGTTCATCAGGAAAAGATAAAGGACCTACTCGGGAATTAAAATAAAACCCCCCGCCCCCCCCCCGTCCCCCCCCCCCCCCCCCCCCCCCCCCCCCCCAATTACTGCTTCCACTACATCCTCATAGGACAAGGATTCCAGTAGAAGATGTTGCTCCAGCTGCACATGAAACACCTTCTGAAAGTTCTCCTAAAGACAATGATGTATAAGATTCAAGATGTTGTGACCAAGGAAAGGACAACATATATGACATGAGATGGAACAAGTCTTGCATGATGAATGAGAAGATGTTGCTCAAGAATTGGTTGCTAAAAACTCTGGATGATGACAACAAGACAGCTTTTGAAAAAGAAAAAAGGGTATATGCATTCAAAAGAGGGCCAGCTCAGACTACTAGTATACACAAACTTAGTACTGGGTAGGTCATCTGTTAGTACATGCTACAACGCCTTTGTTAGTGTGCTAGTATTCCCCACAGGTGAAATGATGTCATCATCATTGGTCTATCTTGGAGGAAAAAATCCTTATTGATGCATCTATATCCCTTAATGTTGATTTACCATTGATCTAAATATGGCCCCCCCCCCCCCTATTTAGAAGATGATTCTGATGCATTTTCAAATGATTGGCATAATCAATGGGCTATTATGGTTGAGAAGTGTGAGTGTTAGTAGGCTGATTTCAATAATATTGGATGACACCATTAATTGTCAGTCCTATTCCAATACTAAACTTAAAAAGGATCATCCAAAAGATCAAATTCTAGGAGATCTTAAGTCAGCTGGTTCAAACAAGAGGAAATATTCAAAAGGCTTCTTCAGCACAACAAGCATTGGTAAGCTACATCCACAAACAGAACAGAACAAATCACAAAGATCATTCAAAAAAATAACCTTATTTGGTTTGGCATGTTTTTCTCTCACAGAAGCACAGAACATATCACAGCACTTACAAGATGAAAGGTTGGTAGAACAATGCAAAGAATAGCTATAGTTCAAATTACAGAAGGGTTTGGGTACTTGTTGATTTGCCATATGGGAAAAAGGTAATTGGCACAAAGTAGGTCTTCAGAAATAAGAGAGATGAGAGAAGTATTGTTGTAAAAAACAAAGCAAGGCTTGTAGCACAAGGGTTTAGACAGGAGGAAGGAATAGATTATGATGAGGTTTTTGCACCTGTTGCCAGGATAGAGGCAATCAGGTTATTTTTAGCCTTTGCATCATACATGGGATTTACTGTCTACCAAATGGATGTTAAAAGTGCATTTCTCTATGGCACTATTGAAGAGGAGGTGTATGTCCATCAACCTCCAGGCTTTGTTGATCTTGCTCATCCAAACAAAGTCTATAAGGTGATCAAAGCTCTTTATGGTCTTCATTAAGCCCCTAGAGCTTGGTATGAGACACTTTCTTCTTTTCTGATGGAAAATGGTTTTAGGAGAGGTACCATAGACAAAACATTGTTTATCAAGAAGAATAAGAGTGACATTATGTTAGTCCAAGTGTATGTGGATGACATTATTTTTGGCTCTACAAAGAAGTCTATGTGTACAGAATTTAAAGACTGTATGCACAAGAGATTCTAAATAAGCTCCATAGGTGAACTCACTTTCTTTTTAGGACGTCAAGTGAAGCAACAACCTGATGGAATCTTTATTAGTCAGACAAGTAAGTAGCTGACATTCTTAAGAAGTTTTGACTTTTGGTCCATCTGAACAGCTACTACTCCTATTGAGTCTAATAAGCCACTGGTCAAGGATGAAGATGGTGAAGATGTAGATGTACATGTCTACATATCTATGATTGGTTCCCTAATGTATTTGACTGCATTAAGGCCAGACATCATGTTTGTTGTTTGTGCTTGTACTAGATTTCAAGTCACTCCAAAAGCCTCACACTTAAATGCAGTAAAAAGGATTTTTAGGTACCTCAAACATCAACCTAAATTAGGTTTATGGCTTCTAGGGATTCTCTTTTGAAACTGGAAGCTTTCTCAGACAGTGACTATGGAGGAGCCAGCCTTGACAGAAAATCAACAACAGGTGGCTGTCAATTTTTTGGTAGAAGATTGATATCTTGGCAATGCAAGAAGTAAACTATTATGGCAATTCTACTACTGAGGCAGAATATGTTACAGCTGCTAACTGTTGTAGGCAAGTACTATGGATACAGAATTAGATGATGGATTATGATTTTAATTTCATGAACACCAAATTCATATTGATAATGAGAGCACTATAAGTGTTATCAAGATTAACGGTACTAACTAACTGATCAGTACTTAACACTTTGTACCGTCAGTACTAATTACAACTAGCGGTACTAAGTAATATAACTAGCGGTACTAAGTTAGGAATGCATAATTCCCAACAATGGGTGTACAGAGTAATTCAACTTATGGGCTTCATCCATTATCAGGGTTCTCACATCACCCTTCAAAGGAACCCATATTCGCTCCATCATTCCTATGTTTAATCATCTCATCTAACCCTCTCTGCAATCCTGCAGACTCATCAGAAGCCTCCTTCTGAGCCGCTAGTATCCTATCCTTAATACTCGACTGAAGGGTCATATTCATAGCTCTAACTCTCTTAGGTTTCACTCTTTCCTTCCTACTTAGTGCATCAGCTACTACATTCGCCTTACTAGGGTGGTAGCGAATTTCACAGTCATAATCACTAAAAATCTCTATCCAGCGACGCTGTCGCATGTTTAGTTCCTTTTGACTAAAGATATGCTGAAGACTCTTATGATCGGTATATATGACACTCTTTGTCCCATAAAATTAATGTCTCCAAATCTTAAGTGCAAACACAACCGCTCCCAGCTCTATATCATGGGTGGTATAATTCTTCTCATGAATTTTCAACTGCCTAAATGCATAGGCTATCATTTTACCTTTCTGCATCAATACACAACCCAGTCCTAACCCGGATGCATCACAATACACTACAAAGTTTTCCGGTCCATCAAGGAGAGCTAGAACATGTACATTACACAACTTGTCCTTCAAAGTTTGAAATGCATACTCCTGCTCGTCACCCCAATCAAAGGTCTTACTTTTTTGTGTCAAGACAGTAAGCAACTTAGCTATCTTAGAAAAGTTCTGAATAAATCTACGGTAATACCCTGGCAATCCTAAGAATGAACGAAGTTTAGAATGAGTTCTAGGGGCCTCCCAATTCTTAACAACTTCAATCTTACTAGGGTCTATATGAATTCTAACACCATTAATCACATGCCCAAGAAACTGTACTTCTCGCAACCAGAATTCACACTTAGAAAACTTTGCATACAGTCTCTCATTCTTGAGCAGTTCTAATACCAATTCTAAATGCTCTTCGTGTTCCTCCCGAGTCTTAGAGTAAATTAAAATATCATCAATGAACACTATCATAAACTTGTCTAGATACGGCCTATACACTCGATTCATCAGATCCATAATACCGCTGGTGCGTTAGTCAAACAAAAGGGAATTATTGTGAACTCGAAATGTTCATAACGAGTCCTAAACGCAGTCTTTGGGATGTCATCCTCATGCACTCTCAGCTGATGGTATCCGGACCTAAGGTCTATCTTAGAGAAATACTGAGATCCTTGCAACTGATCAAATAGGTCGTCTATCCTAAGGAGCGGATAACAATTCTTGATGGTTAACCTTTTCAACTCTCTATAATCTATACACATTCTAAAGGATCTGTCCTTTTCTTAGCAAACAGTACCGGTGCTCCCCAATTCGATGAGCTTGGTCGGATGAAACCTTTGTCCTAGTGTTTTTGAGTTGACCCGACAACTCCTCCAATTCAGAAGGTGCTAAACGATAAGGAGACTTTGCAACCAACATCGCTCCAGGGACTAACTCAATCCGAAACTCGATTTCCCGAACAGGCGACAATCCAGATAGGTCATCCGAAATACCTCGGGAAAGTCTCTAACTACAACAATCTCCTCTTGCTTCTTCTATTTAGCCTTAACACTCATCAGCTGTCTCACCTTCTCTTCTGGTTTTTCTCCTAATACTCTAAGCACCTTGCCATCTAGTAGTGGTATCCTCACTACTTTCTCATGGAAAATTATCTCAGCCTTATGGTCAGACAACCAATCCATTCCTATGATTACATCAAAACTCCCGCTTCCAAAGGCTATCAAGTTAATGTCAAACACATGACCTTCTATTTCTAGTTTGCAATCCTTAATGACTTTATCAATTTCTACTAGCTGCCCGCTAGCTATCCCAATCTCATAACTGAAACCTAAATCACCGGGCTCTATGCCTAATAGAGGTATAAATGTAGTGGAAACAAAACTATAGTCGATACTAGAGTTAAATAGGGTAGTGGCATAATGATCGTTTAGAGTAAACGTACCCGTTATAATGTTCGGGTCCTGGCGAGCCTCCTTTGCTCCCAACATGAATGCCCTCCTCTTGCCTGGTTCCCTTGGTTCCCACGACCATGACCCCCATTGATAGCTAAAGCTTGGTTCAGACGGTTCCCCTCCGGTCCTTGTGCTTGGTTCAACCTAGGACAAGCTGACCTGATATGATCAGTACTACCACACTCATAACATGCCCTAGTAGTTAGGTTTATGGCATTGACGGGGTTCACGTTCCTAGGCGCTACCGATCCTTAGCAAAATGTCCTGGGCGGTTACAGTTGAAACAAGTGCGACAGGGTGCTTCAGGTAGATAGTGAGTGTTACAGGTGTTACACTTGGGTACCGTACCCGTGTTCTCTCTCCATACAGGGTTGGTGGTTGTGGCAAAGGCATTTCCAGACCTAGTCCTTTTGTTGTCATCTCTTACATTCCTATCCTTGGTAGGTTCTCCCCTATTTACCCTCTTCTCAGGGTTCTTTTTTATTGATCCATTCCTAAGGGCTTCATCAGTCAATGTGCCAGCAATCTGCACAGCCTTTTGGATGGTCTTTGGCTCCGTTGCTGCCACCATTCCTTGAATTTATGGAGCAGGTCCATACGCATACCTCTCAATCCTTATGTTTTCCGGGGTTACTAAATGAGGAACTAACCTAGCCAACTCATGAAACCTATCAGTATACGCCGCATGGCCAGCCCCGACCATGGCGTGATTCCATAACTCAGTTTCTAACTTTTGCATCTCATTATTAGGACAAAACTCTTCCCTTGTTAATGCCTTAAAGTTATCCCATGACATACCTACAGCAACCTCTCGACCTAATGTGTGAATCTGATAATTCCACCATGTTAAAGCCTTACCAACAAAAGAACCAGCAGTGTAGTTTACTTTTTGGTTATCCTCACAACCACTTAAATCCTGAACTGACTCCATCTTTTCAATCCAACGGGTGTAAACTACAACACCTCCCTTCCCATCGTACTCCTTAGGGTTACAAGCTAAGAACTCCTTACAGGTACAACCCCTACGGTCATTGTTCTTAGTGACATTCCCAACACCACCTTGGATGTGGTCATTGGCGGCATCGCCGTTTTGATTCCTACCATTTCCCTGACCTCTACCTTGGTCAACTACTTAGCCACCTTGACCCTCATTCCTACCATCACTCTGATCACCAGATCGGCCTCTAGTTCTACCACCACCTCTACCAGTTCGTCCACCCATTCCCCCTCCTCGTGATGCGGCAACAGGCCTGCCAGCACTTCGGGTTGTCATCCTTGGTGGCATTATCTACACGAGAGAGAACATGGGCAACGTTAGGTAGGCGGGACGGTCACCATATATAACATAACTTAATATACTACGATACCCATAATACGATCCTAAGGTGTCAACACCAATTTGTGTGGACGATAACACTAAATATGCGTGAGTCGTGATACGTTTATAATTACATTAGCCACTGTATTTATACCCACATCCTTTCCTAGTTGTACTTAGTATTAGGCTCACACATTTCAATGAATGACTTAACTAGTACCATATACCATGTAACCACATAAGCACGTAGAAGTGGAACACCGCACACATAGATTGTACGACGCAACTATATGCTGGTTCCTAGGTTATAGTCTAGGCCAAACCACCCAGTTCTCTATAACCTTGGCTCTGATTACCATTTCTGTCACACCCCGTCATAGGCGAAAACATGGGAATGCAACATAATGATCAATCATAACACAAGATACATAATAGAGAAATACTAAGATGCATAAATGAAAAGTGTCATGATGACCATTAACCTCAATACAACCTTGAGTGATGTTCCAAATCAAGAATACAAATAGTCGCTAATTATTACATTCATAAGCCCACGCAGGGGGTCCATATAATCTAAAACCTCAATCCTTAAAAGAAACAAGCCATAACATACTTCAAAAGCAAGACCTCTTAAATATGATCCATACAGGATACACTTAAAGTCTGTTGTCACACATCTCAACCTTAACGATCATTCTTTTCACTTAAAAATGATACTCGAAAACGTCAACAATAATGTTGGTGAGCTCGTAGGTTTGACCTTAAACCCAGTTGTTGTGCCAATAATTTAAATAGTGGAAAATAGCGCTATATGACAGTGAATATATGCAAACAACCCATGACTTAGCATCCCCGCTAATAATGTACTATGACCTAGTATCCCCGCTAGTCATAACCAGCATATCTCAATGCTCTTGGAGTCGCAACTTCGATATGTCACTTACGCACCTAAAGGGCCTACCAGCTGGAGCACTATATTAGGGCAGGACCTCACACATACTAGGGTAGGCGTACCCCGCTGATCTAATTATCACACAAAATACTAGGATAGGCGTACCCCTTCGATTCAAACAATCATGTAACACATAATATTCAAATAGTAGTTATAAGCACATAAATTGTCCCAAAAACAAAACCACATTTCCCACAGATCATAAAATATTTCAAAACACATTTAAGTATCATTTTCCCCCAACGGAAAAGACTTAAAAAGTGGGGCTATGAGAACTCACCTCAAGCAACTGTCTCCATAGCAAACTCACTATTACACAAGCAAATACAACGACGTCCGCACACGACCTAGTCCAGTTAATGTCCTATTTTATCATTCATTTCCAAAACAGTTTTTCAGGTATGATGCATAGAGGTTAGACGCTTGTTGTACGGTTATCACAAACGTCTTATTGGTGTGATGGTTGACGACTTAACTCCAAAAGACACCATATCAAACTCATATCTTAGTACAATATACTTATACTGTTTAGCAAAATAGATAAGTAATATAAATATTTATAATAAATAATTATAAAGATATTTCGATAAGTCCATTCGGTACACTTAGTTATCATAAATATATCATTTATACTATACGAAATAGAATCGTTTAAGTTCGTTAAATATTTTAAAAAAGTTTCGAGAAAAATTATACTTTTCGTCTTTTAGTTGACGTATTAAAATAATAAAATAATAATATTTTATTATTAAATTAAAAAATTATGTTTTAAGTAAAATTTCTAAGTATAGACTTTTAACGAAATTTCGACATGACCTGTACGTTTATGCAACGTTTCCAAGGTTTTTAAACCTTAATTTAAACATTTTTCACATTTTAACCACTTTTCGACAAAAACCTCAAAATCGTATTTCGCCATATTTTCCAAGTCATATTTCCCAAAAACGACCTTCAAATACATTTCATAATCACATTTCACTTTTCAAAAGTTCGCCAAAATCCTTAAAACGACAAATTTAAAGCTTATTGGGCTTTAAGGCCCAATAAGGGTCCATTAAGGTTTTTATATATCCAATATACGTTCTAAGCCCAAAACCAAGGCCCATTAGTAAATATAAGTCCAATATAATAAGTAACCAAATAATCCGGACCATAATAAACTATCAATAAGCCACTGCTTGTTGATGCTTATTGGGCCGTGAGCCCACAAGCTCCAATATTATATATATTAAGCTTAAAAAAGCTAATAAGCTACGTATCGTATTTGGTTATCACCATAATCTATAATATTAGTTCACAAAAATATGACACACTAGGGTAATAACCAAAAACACCTTCCTTGTGTTTCCATTTGTTGCCGTGGGCATATAAGCCTAAAATAAGCTCATTCGAGCTTATTAAATAAGCCAAATAATCCATATACTAAATAAGCTACATAGCAAATATATGTTTTTCAACCATCACGACCACAATATCAAAACTAACAAAATCCCTTTGTTTCTTTCTTAGGTTCGACGCAAAACACACCCCTTTTTCCATTCGTTTCGTTTTCAAATTTCGATTTTTACGACGATCAACTTGTTCAACTAACATCTATGCATCATTTATCATATAAAAGTACAAGAATATTTGAAATAAGACGACTTACAAATATCATCACTTTTGAACAAGATCGATACGAACCAAACAACCGAAACGTTGTTTAAATGTTAACTCGCGTACAATAATCAACCCCAAATCTTTATGTCTTCATGTTTTGATCAAATGGAAAAATTTGTAAGTGTTTGGTGTGTGGGTTGGTTTCGAACGAAGCGAGCAAGGAGGAGAGGAGAGAAAAATGTTTTTGTGTGTGTGAATTTTATGTTTGAAAATGAGGTGGTAAACAAATATCTAGTGTCCTTAACAAACACAAGTCCTAAAAATGTGCCTCCTTGTCTCCTAGGGGGTTCGACCGGCCTAGAGTATCCAAGGGGGGTTCGGGGACTTTTTTTCGTGTCGGGATTACTTAAAGACTCAAGAGCTAATGTTTGATGATTTCACAAGTTTTCCCAACGAAAACTTTACTATATTCAAAGTAAATCCGGAAACTATGAACAATTCTGTCACAATAGCTTATAGCTTCGAATTACACTTCACTACTACTTCCTTTGATAGATTAAAACCTGGGAATATTGATGAACTACAAGCAAGTTCAACCAAATTTCCCAAGAACACTTCCAAACTATAATTTTACTTTTCACTAAGATTGTAAGTGTTTGTGTGTGAGATATGTGTTGGTGTGTTAGAAATGAGAGAATTTTCTCTCAATTTATAGGTTGGGAGAGGGCAAAAGTGCGGCGCACTTCCTTGAGAAGTGCGGCGTACTTTGCTTCTTTAATGAGTAGATCTTTAATGCTAAGATGAAGGGCGGCACACATGATGTAGAAGTGCATCATACTTAGGGTATTAAGTGTTCTTCATTAACTTCATCCTGAAGTGCGGCGTACTTCCTGAGAAGTGCGATGTACTTTGCCTGATTCTTGGACTTAGTATTATCTTCTTCTATCTTTTTCTTCCGTAAGGTGTAAAATACTTGTGTCTTTAGTATTTTTGAGTTTGAGATGTCTTCAAGTGAGCCTGCACATATTTTATGCTTTTAAGTATCGAAAGTTCACAAGAAATGATATAAATAGATAAAATAACTGCACTCTAACCAAAATAGATATATAAAAGCACATATAACGCATATAGAAATATGTATAATTTGAGCATTATAACAAAGCCTGTTTTTACACTCGAAATCCATGAAAACAAGATGTATAAACAAGAAAGTACGAATATTTAGAACAAAAACAACAAAATTAATCAAAAAACGAGAGGCTTATCTCGCCTTTTTGAATGTTTTTGTCTTTCGACATATAAAGCCCAAAACTTAGTTCGAACCTAGTCACAGACATAAATACAAACACCCCTGGTTAGCTATGATGTTAGAGGTAAGATTTCATTTCTAAAACAAGATTCGGAGGTCGAGGAGGCTTAAAGAGATAGTTAGCCATTTAGAGAGAGAGAGAGAGTAGAGAGATGAAAGGAATATGTGTGTTATGTGGTTACACACGATTCTTACAAAAGCCCCACCCCATCTTGGAAGTAAGGAGGGGGTATATATAGCCCTGAAATTAGTAAACTATCTTAACTTGGCTAATCTAGTCCCTACGTGTTCGGATTTAATTGATCTAATGTAATTCCGTAAATGCTGTCACATTTCGACCTAACAATTCCTCTCATTTTTCTATGGGATGTTGAATTCCACACATAAAGGGTTTTGAAGGATTTTCATTCCATTTCATTTGCCAACCAAACATATTTAAAAATGAAATTCATATCCTGAATTCCTTGATTATGCCAACCAAACATATTATGGAATAGAATCAGATTCCAATTGTATCAGAATCCTGAGGATTTGGTGAACCAAACAGGCCCTTAGTTGAATAAAGTGGTTTAACAACCTATGTAATCTCCAACTTCTATTTTGTATTGTTTTATTTAGCTTCTTGCTAGTCATTTGATATATACTCGCCGTCTCAAATGTTTTATGCAAGTGTTATGAGGAAATTTACATGCGTGTTATACTATAAATTACAGTTTGTGTAAAAAAATGTGATGTAGTTTGTTCATTTTTTCTATCTAGGGTTTCTTCGTTTCTCTGTCCATAAAAAATACAATATTCTTTCTTCATTATATAAGTTGACTAATAAAAACTTACCACTTAAGGTAACTTTGTAAGTTGTCTCGTTTAGTATGACACACTTGAAAAAACTTAAAACGTTTTAAGTGACCAACATATCATCTACAACGTTATTATCCTTATATGAAGATCAAGTCTGATTCTCCAAAATCAAGAAATGTCAAAAGTGACATGCCCTTTAGGTCAATACGATGGAAAACATACAATAATCTTTAAAAAGTTATTTAACAATTAAATAAATGATTAATCATTTAACAATTAAATAAGCGATTAATCATATTAATAAAGAACGGAAGACACAAAATCACTTTTACACGGAAATGTTTTCCCCATGAACCCTTATATACCCGTTTAATCAATTAGTAAAAGATCAATAAAAGTACATACCTTATGATGATAAATTAAAAATCAAGAACATGTATGGAATCTTGAATACAAACTTTAGATCTCACGTATGACATGAGCAATAGTTAGTCCACACTAACACTAAACTAACTCCTTCAGCCGCTAGGCTAGATTATAAATATTGTCAGCAACACGCGAATGATCAAATCAAGAAAAACAAACACAAGGGGTGTTTCTTTTTTGTTTGGCCGATAAGGGGAGGGAGGAGCGGATTCAAGGTTTGGTCTATTATTCAAGTTATAATTATTATCTAATTCTCGACTAGATTGATCTATAATGAAAACAATCCTTGTCCAATAAGTAAACAAACCAATTTTAAATTTAAATAAAAGGATATATTATTATCAAAGTAGAATATTCCTATTTTTTTACCAAAGTCGAAAAACAAACCAAGATACTCCTAGGGTAATCGGCAGATCCTACAATCCCTAATGGGCTTCCTGAGCTTTGATCTAATCCTATTGACATAATGTCCAATTATTAACAATTTAATTAAGCTCAATTATTAATTAAACTCCTTTAGTAATTAGTCCATTTAGTAATTAGCCTAAGAAAGTCTTAATTTACACGTGTATATGGAATTGTAATACTATAAAATATATGCAACACAAGTATATAACTTTTCAAACGTAATGCTTTATTGATGTATAATCCAAGTATTACAAAGTGTTATGGATCGCACTTGTTAAATGACAAGGTATGAATTACTCTTTAAACAAGTAAACTTAATAAGAACTATTAAGCATAAACGGATCTTGATTGAATGACTAGTGTTTAAAGTGTGTAAGTGTGTGTTTTGAGAGAGAGAATTAATAATAACTTGTCTTTTGATTAGATGATATTGATACAACTAATCTTAACTAATGAATTGTAATGAAAAATAAACTAATTCCTCCTATTTATAGTCTCATTAGGGAGTAACAATAATAACTTAACAAATTTAGTCCCTACACTATACAAGTGTTACAAAGTAGATTATTTATTTATTTATAACAATCTCCTCCTTAATGGTCTACTTTGGAACTATCATTGTTCTGTTTTTTATGACGACTTCTTTCTTATGCTTGTAATCTTTATCTTGTTGAAGTAGTCAATTATTTTCTGAACCAAACTTATCTTTGAGTTGCTGAGAATTATGTATGTAAGTTAAAGACAATCTTGTAGCACATTCTATATCTTTGAAGACATCAACTTAATTTTAATCGTTTAAATCTTGAACTCTTAACTCAGCATCCTCAAACATAATAGAAATCTTGATCTTTATTTGCAACTTGAATCTTTAAAGTTATGTATGAAATCTTTATCTTTAACATCTTGAAGAAGATCACTCTTGAAGATCTTGATCTTGAATGTAGATTCCAGACACAAATGTTGCTGACGAAAGATCTTTGATAAGATGATAAATAAATGAGCTTTGTAGAAGATCCCAAAATTTATCTTTAACCCTGAAACTTCATGTCTTTCGCTCCCCCTCAATCAAATATCCATATTTTAAAGTATTTAACTAATCTTGAAGACGAACCAAACCATATCTTCTTGATCAAACTACTTTGGAATAATAACTACTTGATCTCAAGTTCTTCAATAAAGCAAGAATCTTCTCATGATTATCAACCAAAATAATTTCTCCCCCTCATGATGATTATGATCCATCATGAGCATCATGATTACATAAGCTCAATGATAATAATCATTAGAAGAATAACCCTTTGAAGTTCGTGAAGTAGAAGTAAAAAATCAGAATTTCCCTTGAAGAATCTAACAATCTCCCTTTATTAGCAAACATACTCCCCTAAAATAACCAACAATCTTCCTCAAACCAACAAACTTGATCGCTATCATTCTTGTGATGGTTGAAATATTGACTTTAGACAATGTAAGACTTGTTGAAGGTGTAATGCTTCTGAAATGTAGAGATGTTGTTGTGTTGTTGTAAAAGATGAATTTAGCAATATCAGAGTAATAACAATCTTTCATACTGAATTCTTTGGCGTAATCTATGTATCACAAAATCATGCTTTAGAATCTTTGGTGAGTTGTTAAATGGTACGATCAAATCAATATCTCGCTGATAATGATGCGGAAATATGACCATAAAATCCAAGGAATAATTGATCTTACAAAATTCCAGGTAAAAACAACTATTCCATGATTAAATCAAAGAAATGTTGTTTGTGTTTTCAAAAACAAATTTTTCGAAGAAACACGTAACTTCTAGATCACATAGATTACTAGTTAACACTTAAACTGAATCATAAAATGAAACAACTTATTGACCTACATTTAGCGTTGGCTTTGATGTTAGCACTGATAGGATTTCCATTCAATCATCGTGAAATACTTATTTTATCACTAAGAATGTTCCAGCATTGTCACAAAGACATGCGATGTCACGAAGACATACAATATCTCTTACAACTTTTTATATCTTTGATGTTTAATACAAACGTACTTTCATGTCCTAGAGATATTTCATTAAATTTGGCTATAGACTCAATTTCGTGCACTTTAGTAAGCAAGGACCGAAGCAACTTGTTCTTTATTTCAATATCCACAATCTCAGAGTGAGATATCGATAGAGTATATGTTGAATCTCCATGTGAATGAAACAAGATATTTTTTAGAAGAACTTGAGTGGCTCGTAGGGGTTGTGCAATTGCATCTCTAGGTCCGTGATGTCTACTTCAATACCAGAAATCAGCGAATAAAATCCGATAGATTATGCATTGACCCGATCTCTATCCTAGTCTCGGAAGAACTCCCTTTGCTTTTCTTTTTGCCTCTCATTTTCAACTCCGACCTTTGTCTTTTCTTTTCACTATTTTCTTCATCGTCATTATCGTTTCATTCTTTTTCATTGTAACCTTTTTCTTATCATTCCTTTGGCATTTAAAACATGTTGATTTGCACCCTAAACTCCGTTACATAGACCTAACTTTTCTAAATTAGAAGGAGGCTTCGGGGTAGATCATTCCGACTCTGAAAGATCATAGGAGTATTTGAGAGTAACTATATCACATTGTGCAAATTAAATAACATATGCCAAACTTTCCACATACACTATGGGTGTGTTTATTTAAGGTGTTTTTGTTTTTTATTCCCTCATAAGCTTATCTTATTTCAATCTATATTTCATAAGCCTTATTTTTTGGTTTATTCTAAAACTTAGCAGCTTATCCAAGCTTGTTATATCATAATAAACTTATATAAACATGTAAAACAAACTGAAAAAATAAGACTTATGAAATATAAGTCGATATGATGTAAGCTCTTAAGCCTAAAATAAGGTTGAACATACACTCGTTACATTATACTTTTATGCTACTATAGTTTACCAAGATAAAAAATAAGACCAGGCTTTATCATGCCTTCCCACCACAAGCGCAAGTCTTGTTTGGTGCGTGGAGGCCGAGATGGGGGGTCTTGTTTGGCGCACAAAGGTGGAGGTGAGAGGGCGGTTAAGTGAAAATCTTCACCTATCGAAAACAAAGAAAATGAGGAGTGGTGTGAGGTATGTTTTGATGTTTGTGAGTGTGTGTCGGGTATGTATGTTTATATCAAGTGATGTATTTTTATGTATTTAATTATATGGTTAACACTAAGACTGATTAAGTTATGTGTAACAATGATTTTCTCTTTGGTTGCACTTCATTGTCACACTAGCTTTTCATCACACCACCTAAGAGTGCTCGGTATCATAACGCAGCTAGGGGCATTATGCCTAGCTGGAGCCGCGTTGCTCGACGTTATGATACCGCCCATGTGGTTTGCCAACGACATTAGATGGCAAGTTAAGCCACCAACGTGCGTTGGTTTGAATTTTTTTTCAAAACACCCCCAATGTTCATAAACGGCTAGTTTTCAATTTTTTAAATATCCACCTTATATATTTATTACACCACCACTTAATCATTTTTCACACAAAAAACTCAAACACTCTCTACACAAAAATACTTTCTTTCACAATGGATCCAAATCAAAGTGATGAAGAACGTAACAACTTTTTCGAAGTCGATGACGAAACCAACGTTTACTTTATGATGCAAGCGTACGAGATCACGAACGGTTACGACAACAAAAAACTCAACCCTAATTGACCCGTAACCCGATCCATCGTGATCGGGAGGGGGCCGAAGAACGTTTGATGGCTGACTATTTTGATGATCATTGTAAGTATCCATTATACTATTTTCGAAAAAGATATCGTATGAGCCGAACACTATTTCTAAAAATTATTGAAGGCATTAATCTTATACTGACGATCCTCTTCCAAAGCATTTTAAATTCTTTACAGTCCGACCCGATGCTACGGGTCGAACGAGTCTTAGTGTTATTATGAAATGCACAACCGCCATACACCAATTGACATACGACAACACACCCGATGCGTTTGATGAATATTTGTAAATGAGTGAGCATACTGCACGTAATTGTCTATTTCATTTTAATAAGTGCTTTATTGATCTGTACATGTTGAAGTATTTAAGAAAGCCAACGTTGAAAGACGTTGAAAAACTATATACTAAACATGAGAATGTTCATGGTTTTTTGGGAATGCTTGAAAGCATTGATTGTATGCACCGGGAATGAAAAAATTATCCAACATCATGGCAGGGACAATACGATAGGGTGATTAAAAATACCCAACTATAATGCTTGAAGTTCTTGCTTCGTAAGATTTGTAGATTTGACATGCGTTTTTTGGTGTAGCGGGTGCAAATAACGATATTAATGTTTTAGATAATTCGCCGTTATTCGATGGCCTTCTTGAGGACATAGCCCTTGCAGCTCCATTTGTGGTAAATGGAGTTGGGTTTGAAAATGGGTATTACTTAGCCGACAGAATTTACCCACAGTGGGCAAGTTTCATCAAATCATTCACGGTTGCAAATGACGCGATATATAGTTATTTTAAAAAGCATCAAGAAAGCGCACAAAAGGATGTCGACCATGCTTTTGGCGTTCACCAAGGACGTTGGGGAATAATACAACAACCGACACGTCAATACCATGTCAACAACATACGTAGAATCATGTATTCTTGCATCATAATGCATAACATGATTTTAGAAGATCAACAAATGGCGGTTAGTGACTGACACGATGTGTATATCCGTCAAGAAATATGCAACGTATATGGGTTGAAAGATGTGAAGTCCAACGTCGAAAAACAAAAGAATCACGAGACCGAGAAACGCATCATAGTCTTCAACAAAACCTTATGGAGCATATTTGCCAAGAAGTTGAAGATCAAGAAGAAAAATTTTAGTCGTCGGGGCGTATGTTTTTTATTTGTAATTTTTTTCGTATGTTTTTTAAGTATTGTAATGTGTAATCTTATTTAATGAATGAAATATTTAGTTTGTTTAGGGGGTGTTATGAAAAAAAAGGATGCGTCCCAAAAGAGTGATGTTATGGTGTGTTATGATAAGGGTTTTTTTTGGTGTGTTGGTGTTAAAAAGTTAAAGCTAGGGGTGTGCACGATTCGGTTTGGGTCGGTTTTTGGCTAAAACCGAAACCAAACCAAAATATTCTCTTTTTATAAACCCAAAAACCGAAACCGCTCGGTTTTTGACGGTTCGGTTTTTTCGGTTCGCTTTTTTGGTTTTTTCTGTTTCAAACCGTTTATATTTGGTTGTGGCTAATTTATATTTATAAACTTGTTTTACGTAAAAAAATTGGTTATTTTTTAATTTATTTTTTGTCAATATGAACCTAATAATGTTTATCCAAATTTCTACAAGAGTTAATTTCATAAATCGTCCCTGTGGTTTGTCGGGTTTAACGAAAATCGTCCCTGCCAAACTATTTTAACGGATCCTCTCCCCGTGGTTTTGACCCGTATCGGGTTTGGTCCCTTGACGAATATTTCTGTTAGTTTGACCGTTAAGTTAGTCATGTGTCATGCACATGCGATGGTAATCATGTCTTTTCCCCATAACCCACTATCACACACCTACTTCTTTATAAAAAAACAACTTAATAACTTTATTACTCTTCTTCATTTCCACAGATCTGCCATACACACATCATCTTTCTAAAATTTTCATAACCACCATCTCAACACCGCTTTCACCTAAAATACCAGCCATCACCGCCACAAAACCACCACCCAAACACCATCACCTAGATTTAACAAAATTAGTACCTAAAACATCCGGCCATCACCTCCAGCCACCACCCCCGCCAACACCTCCAGCTACCACCAATAACAAATCCAACTATATCCTAAAGCCATCTCCATCATCAGCCAAAAACAAACCCGCGTCTACCTAATGCCATCATCTCAAACCCACCTCAAATATCAACAAGAAACAAAGCAAGAAAATAGATCTCAGATT
The DNA here is from genome assembly GCA_026074375.1 of Tanacetum coccineum. NCBI lineage: Eukaryota > Viridiplantae > Streptophyta > Magnoliopsida > Asterales > Asteraceae > Tanacetum > Tanacetum coccineum. The sequence continues at coordinate 53,088 of BQNB010014160.1, read as the reverse complement.
TGTGTTTACAAGAAGAAAATAGATCTCAGATTCGAATGAATGATTATTGTGTGCCTGTTGAAACGAATGAATGATTATTGTGGTGGTTATGAATCGGTGTGATGAATATGATTAAAAGAAAAAAACAACACATGTGATTACGTTTCATTTTTTGAAGATGATGTTGTAAATACATGCTATTGAAGATGATGATGTTTTAAATATATGTTATTGTGTATTTTTGTTTGTGGCTGCTCTTTAGGAACAAAAGAAGAACACACAGGAGGTGAAGGCATTTAGATTTATGTTTTAAAAGTGGGCAGTGGGTTTCATTGATAATAACAACAAATGAGTTATAAAAAAATTAATAAAATAGTAATAACAATAATAAAAACATGAGGGTAAGTTGGTCATTTCACCATTTCAAACAGTCAAACTAACAGAAATATCCGTCAAGGGACCAAACCCGATACGGGTCAAAACCACAGGGAGAGGATCCGTTAAAATAGTTTGGCAGGGACGATTTTCGTTAAACCCGACAAACCATAGGGACGATTTATGAAATTAACTCTTTCTACAATTATAAACATATAAATGAGACACACACATGCAAGTGAAAATACACATAGTATGATCATTGTCATATATGTAACGATATATTGTCAAGTAAACACACGTACATAACAAACACATATATAAACATTAAGAAATATATATATTATAATTCCACCCAAATAATAAATATGTATTTAAAAATTAGATTTATTATTTATTAATTTATAATATAGTTATATATTATTATAAAACTGATTCGGTTCGATTTTTACGGAAACCGAACCGACGGTTTTTGAAAAAGTTAAATCCGAACCATCGGTTTTTAGTTTCGGTCGGTTTTTTCGGTTCGGTTTTCGGTTTTTTCGGCTCACCCTTAGTTAAAGCTAATGTGCGCTGATTGTGACGGTGTTATGGTAGCTAATATTCTAATAAAGGTAATTGTTTGTGTTCTACCTAAGTATACTTTCCACATGCCACACGAACCTCACAAGATTTAACCACCATTTGCAGCAAAGATTTTATTCATTTCCCAAAATCTCTTAATAAATTTTGTTTCCCCAAAATTGGGATTACCAAAATCACACTAAACAAACAAAACACTTTAATTAAAACCCAAATAATCATTTCATTTCATTCATTCTTCCAATCTGTCCCCACTCACATTCACCTTCACATGTATATATATTAAATCCCATCTGTCATTTTATTCCTCAATCTTTCTTTCTTTCTGTACATATCAACCCTAAACCCCCAAATTCTTTCACACATTCATTTCATTTCATGTAATTAACACAAATTAAACCAACATCTTATATTTTTACACACAGTGAGTGTGTAAATTACACATACATACAACATACAATGGCTCTACCAGAGAAATGTGTACTAGTAACAGGTGGAGCAGGGTACATTGGAAGTCATACAGTGTTGCAGTTGCTTTTAGGTGGTTATAAAACAGTTGTCATTGATAATCTTGATAATTCTTCACAAGTTGCTGTTAATCGAGTTAAAGAACTTGCTGGCCCTTCTTCTGCTAATCTTGTTTTCCATCAGGTATGGTTTTTGAGGGGTTTTAAGTTGTGGGTTTTTGAAATTGGGGTTTGATTTGATGGTTTTAGGTAAATTTTTGATTTTTATACTGATTTTAAGATTTGGGTATTTGAAATTGATGTCTGATTTGAAATGTGTATAAAAAAGATTTGATTTTTGGGTGATTTAAGAATTGGGTTTGTGGAATTGAGGTTTGATTTGATGTTTTTAGTTAGAAGGGTTTGTGAAATTGAGGTTAGATTTGTGAAATTAGGGTTTGATCCAGATTTTGACTTTTGAAATTGGGTTGAATTTTGACTTTCTAAATAGCTGATTTGAATTATTAAGTAGTAGTTATGGATTTGATTTATTGGGTGATGATATTGTATTATTGTTATATAGTTTGAGTGATTGTCATGTTGATTGATGTGGACCTTTATGTTCCAATTTGGGCAAATTCGTTGATGTAACAGTTTTGAGTCGGTAGGATGTCCCAATAATATTGGAATAATCTCTACACAAAACAAATTAGAAAAGTGAACACCTTTTCAAAGAAATTTCAATTTTTTTATTATTGATCTACTTATCGCAAGGGCTAAAGTTAGACCGATTACGCTGGGTTAATTTATCTACTCATTAAGTTAACGCTTAGGTTTTTTTTCATTCTTCTGTTTCTTCACAGATTGACATCCGGGACAAGCCTGCATTGGAGAAGCTTTTTTCCTCCACAAAGTAAAGTTTCTACTCATCGTTGGTTTAAATGATTTGCATACAGTAGAAACTCTAAGCATACTTGGAATAATTATTTTGTATTTTCTTCTTAAATTGTTACTTTTGCTGTTTATTCCATTAAGTTTGATGATAAAAATGATTGTAAATATGCAGGTTTGATGCTGTTATACATTTTGCTGGATTGAAGGCCGTTGGTGAAAGTGTGCAGAAGCCATTGAAGTACTATGACAACAATGTTGTCGGTACTTTGATTCTGTTGGAAGTTATGGAAGCCCATGGATGCAAAAAGGTATGGAATGTGTCTTTTTGTGCATAGAGATTCTGTTATTCCTTGATTAGAGTTTAAAGAGTAAAATAGACAGTAAATTTGTTAGCCTGACATACTTATCTTGGTTTTCAAACATTGCAGATTGTATTCTCATCGTCAGCTACTGTTTATGGTTGGCCAAAGGAAGTACCATGCACAGAAGAGTTCCCCTTATCTGCAGCCAGCCCATATGGACGTACCAAGGTATCTAACTTGTTTGGATTGCTTTTATTATTCTGTTAGTTTCTTCATTTTATATAATTACTTCATCCTTCCCAAATATTCCACATACAAGGTTTTATGATCAAGTATGAGATTAGGTTTGGACTGAGAAGCATTATTAAAGAGCTCTAGAATGTCTGAATTAAGACTGAGCCGTTAAAGTGGCTAGAATGTTGGAGGATTTACAACCAAAACAACCTCGAAATTGACAAACCAACTAACCACTGCAAAAATGTTCTGAAAATTATGAACAAGAAGATCCAAAATGAATATATGGCAGTTTGGATTGCCAAAGTTACTTTTTTTTAAGGGAAATTGGCTCGTATCATAAATAACGTAGTGTTTTGTTCAAAAAATATTTCTACATGTATAAATTAAAAATAAGACGTACTCGTTATCTTATTCCCTCCAGCTTATGATTGAAGAAATTTTCCGTGATATATATACTTCGGATTCTGAATGGAGAATGATAATGTTGCGGTACTTCAATCCAGTGGGTGCACATCCTAGTGGCTATATTGGTGAGGATCCTCTCGGGACCCCAAACAATCTTATGCCTTTTGTCCAGCAAGTAGCTGTTGGTAGGATACCTGCGCTCAAAATATTTGGAACCGACTATTCAACCAAAGACGGAACAGGGGTTGGTTTTTTCTGCCAACATTGTATTTTAATTGTCACTAAATATTTAGAATTAATGCAATATGTCCATCCTTATTGTTAGTGATTGGGTTTGTTTTAAAACTTTCAGGTTCGTGATTACATTCATGTTTCCGATTTAGCTAATGGGCACATGGCTGCCTTGAGAAAACTTGATGATGCTGAAATAGGTACGCCACCTTTCTCATGTTTAATTAATAATTAGTTCAGATTTCTTATAGGAAATGTGTAAAAGGTGAAATGAGTTTTTTGGTTCCTATATCCCTGTACTATGTATTGGTTGTTATCGAATGTTTTGCCCATTTCATGTTATAAAATCTGAACCACATAAATCCTGCGTTTGGTTTATCTATTTATTGTGCTCCCTTAGCACGATTCATATGGTTTAAAGTTCAGAAGTATCACATAATTGGTTGTTGGAATTTCTAGAGCAAGCTCCCTATAGACCGCGATCATCTGGGAACAAATCCTCAGACCACCACCGCAAAAGGATATAAGGGACCACTAACATACCACCCACAAACCTACATACCCACAGCCCCAGTAGAATTCCCTACTTAACTAAGAATGTATAAAATTGCCGATCTCTATCTTCGCATCCCCACACGAACCAAAGACGACCTGACAATTCCCCTTAGATATATAATCATTTGAGTCAGAATATTTATATAGTGAACTAATCGATAGTCATCTTTCACGTATAATAATCTTAATCTTTATATGTAGTATCATCAATATTCCTCCAGATTTCACGCATATATAACGCTATAAACGCAAAATACTTTCTTTCATTGACGTCACCATACAAAAATTCCAACATAAATGGAGAAAGCAAAAAAAAATACGCCAGGGCCAACATGAGCAGCTTGCGACGAATAAATGCACCACAAGCAACACGGACAGAGGCGAACAAACCCTGTACGTACTCGATTATGCGCTCACCTCAGCTATATGACTTTACTCTGCTATCAAGGAACCATTTAAACTTTTCGTTACTTCCCATCCATGATAATTGTGATCTGACAAAACGTCACCCCAAGTCGTAATATACCAACGCTTAAAATCAAAAACCAACTCAAGTCCCTGCTCCATAGCTAGCTCAAATGACAGAAAGTCGATCCCACTGAAAGACTATCTCAACCCCACTACCTATACCATAGCTATCCCCTCCAGAACAGCTTAGACGATTCATACTACCACCAAGTACCATAGAAACGGCCCACCAGATACCTAATGCTAATCCAATATTCATGGATTGATTTGTTGACATATCTGTCCTGACATGACTATGTGATAACTGTATAATAGTAATCTTTTCCTGCCCAAAGTCTTCTACATGTAATAAAGTTGTGGCGTCGGATGTATAGTGTTCCGCTTAAGCCCCGCATCCGAGAACGGACACAGTAACAACACAAGTACCACAATAAATAAGATCACGAATGACAATCTACACTATAAACCCCCCAGTCTAGCACTATATCACTACTCGACTCCTTCTCTCGGAAACCTCGGATTTTGATGGGAGGTATTCTAGGGGATAGTAGCAGGACAGATATAAGCAGCCTAAAAGACCGACACCACGCTGGAAATACTCTCGAAAACGAGAGAGACATGACATACAAATCTCCGATACAAGATACTGTTGTTGTTATATGAAACAGGGTGGGGGTTGGGGGGCGTGGAGTGGCACATTGTGTATAAGGGGGTTGTCTTGGTAGATGGGTGTGGACAGTTGGGGGTGGTAAGGGAGAGAAGGAATAGAGTAGCGAGGGGCGGGGGGGCGTTGGTGGGGGGGGGGGGGGGGGGGGGGGGGTGTGTGTTAGTGGTATGTGTTGGGGGGGTGGGGGGTATCTTTATTCTGGGAGGGTGATGGTGTACATTTGTGAGGGGGGTTTGGGTTATGGGGTGGGCAACATTCGTTTATTAATATTGTTACTTACTGATTGGAACTAATTCTGAGCATTCACATACTACGTTTGTTCAGAATTCTTGTTCTGTTTCTTTTCTTATTTCCCTTTGCCTTTTCGAGATCATAACTCCGATACTATTTTACGACATCTATACACATTGAACGCGGTTAGGTCGTATTTGGTTTTACTTGATGCGGTCGTCGTCATGTATACTAGTAGTAGCCTTGTTGATCCTACCACATAGTTTGTTATAGGTATCACTCCACATAAATCATGACAACTATCTCCTACCTATCCATAGACTGCGTACGTATTCTCATAGAACATATAAGACTACATAACGGTTGATGAAATTCAGACTCGATTAGACAGTCTGACATCCTGTCTCGATGAGATTCTCTTACTTTAATTTAGCCAGTAGACAATCCGACAATGGGACACCTGTACCACGTGATAGGACTAGTACTAGTTATGAGGGTGGATCAATTCCATAATCAAGTGCTATCACTAAATCTTCTTTAACCAATATAAAACATAAATCAATAGACATTTGAACAATTTATTCTATGTGTATATCTATATTGCTCCCTTTAGATCTTTCATATTATAAGCACATTTTTATGATATCGGGAATGAAGGTATAATTATAGGTTATGTGAGGAGAACTGTAGATGAGATCCATAACTGAAATTGGAGAAAACTTATATCGACGAATATTTCTTTGTTACAAATTCTGACTAGTTATTGATTCTTGAATTAGTAGCATGATGTTTACTTTTACTGGTTTAATGATAATTTGCTGTTTTAGGTTGTGAGGTGTACAACTTGGGAACGGGCAAAGGAACGTCTGTTTTGGAGATGGTGGCAGCGTTTGAAAAGGCGTCAGGAAAGGTATCGTTTCATGCACTTTTATATGGATTTCATTTAACCAAAACTGAAAACAAAGACTCCCTCCGTCCTAGAAAAGTGTAGACTTTATACTAGTTTACGAACCCGAATGAGCTTCATTTCAGAAAACTTCAAATTAACACGAATGTAATAATCTCCCTTCAATAGATGTAATTAGTGATTCAGTTAGTTCTATATATAACAAAGATGAATACTAGCACTTCTTTCGCTCCCAAAAAGTCGACCTATATATAACATTTACAAATCTTTAAGTTAATAATCTTGATGTTCTTTAAGTTAATAATCTTCTTTTAGGAGTTATATATTCCTCAGTTATATATAACGTTTACAAATCTTTGCTTTCTTGGTACAGAAAATTCCACTAGTAATAGCGGAAAGACGGCCTGGTGATGCTGAGGTCGTATATGCTTCAACAGCAAAGGCTGAGCGCGACTTAAACTGGAAGTAAGTGTTGGCTCTGCTTATGACTTTATGCCTAAGGTTTTATTTGTTACGTTCCCATCCATGATAATTTGATCTGACAAAATACAGAAAATGAAACTATCATCTGTATAGTAACAAAAACTATATCCATATATATGAATTAAGAGATCCCGTCAGCACATATCAATACCATCAATTTTTGACAGATCTGAAATGAAATATTATAAGAGTAATCTTGCAAATTTTATGGGGCGGGATGTATCTGATATAAAGAAAAAGTAGAAACTGCAAACAGTTAGCTTATATACGATTTTATTATAAATGCAGGGCGGAAAATGGGATAGAGGAGATGTGCAGAGACCAATGGAACTGGGCTAGCAAGAACCCATTAGGCTATCAGAACAAATAACCAAAGGACAGTTGTGGAATGTTACAAAGTCAAAGTATTCCAAGTAACCATATGATTATATTATACAAGTGATGTCTACCTGGTTTCTATTTTTTCTCGATAGAAGGTTAGCTAGGCTAACGCGGAAAGTGAAAACAAATAAAGAAGTGATAGATAGTCATATTTATTATTATTATTTTTTTAACTCCATCAGTACCCTTTTACTTTTTACATACATAGTTCAGTTTCTTGTACATTAGATCTGGTTTTTGTGTAGCATTTGAAGGGGCGTATTATATTATATTTATACTTACATATATAACAAGATTCTGCATTTCATACTACTTGTTCAGTTCTTGTTATGTTTCTTTTCTTTATTTCCCTTTGCCTTTTGCATTACTCCGTATTATTTTTGTTCTTCACATTGTTCAAGTTATGTATTTTGTTTACTTGAAGTCGTCGTAATGGCACTAGTAGTAGCCTTGTTGATCCGCAAGGTTTATGTTATAGGTCTCACTCACATAAATCATACAAATCTCCTACCTATCCAAAGATGTCTTACGTATGTCAGTCAAATCTCCCACCTAACGGAAGATGAACATGACTCGTCGCAAGAGTGCCTCAGACTCGACTCCTACATTATTTAGCCCGTGACAATCCGACACTTGGACACCTTACACGTGGCTGTAGAAGAAGATATGAGGGTGGATCAAATACCATATTCTCATTGGCTATCACTAAATCTTCTTTATCCAATGAAACCATCCAAATTCCAAACACAAACATTATCCTATAACTAGTTAACTACCAAAGCAACAAGCAACACCATAATAGTTCAACTACCAATGGCAATGGCTACTCGAGCTACCCTCTTCACACCAACAATCTCAAACCAAACCTCATTCAAACAAATCTCCAAACTCACCTCATTCACCCCTACCAAATCACCGAAATTTGCCACACGTTTCGCCACCATCAAGGCCACTGCAGCCACCACAGACGACGTCCCAACTATGCAAGCTCCAGTGGGGTTCACCCCACCAGAGCTTGACCCAAACACCCCATCTCCCATTTTCGCAGGAAGCACGGGTGGCCTACTAAGAAAAGCCCAAGTGGAAGAATTCTATGTGATCACATGGGAATCACCAAAAGAACAAATATTTGAAATGCCAACTGGGGGCGCAGCCATTATGAGACAAGGACCAAATTTGTTAAAACTAGCTAGAAAAGAACAATGTTTAGCATTAGGGACAAGGTTGAGGTCTAAGTATAAGATTAAGTACCAGTTTTATAGAGTGTTTCCTAATGGTGAAGTTCAATATTTGCATCCTAAAGATGGTGTGTACCCTGAGAAAGTTAACGCAGGACGACAAGGGGTCGGGCAGAATATGAGGTCGATAGGAAAGAATGTTAGTCCGATTGAAGTTAAGTTTACCGGAAAACAACCTTATGATATATGATCATGGTTTATGTAACATTGTAACTTTCATAACATTTTTAGTGTATGTTACATTGTTGCTTTAATCTATATATATCATTTCTTATATGCCTGCAAAACTGAAAACAAACAGCATTCGAGGCTCATTATATGATCACGATCAATCTGTATAAACATATTAAGGTCACTTGTTTCGACCACTTAAGGTGTTGTACAAAACATTACAAAACCCGCACATGTGCATGGGTTGTTTTTGGTACTATATTGGTTGATCATAGTTGTGAAATTTTGTCATGGTTGTACAAGTTCAACGTGTATGTCCTTGAAAAATGATGACCATATATGTATACGTACTTGATATATTTTACCTACATTGATGTAGCTTTTTTAACCACTAGAAAAAGGTAAAAAAAGAAGTTACGCAAGTTAGTAATTATTTATCCAAGATGACAAAGAAATAACCAGGAATGCCAAAAATAAAAATTATCAAAAATAAGGGCCCAACCGGGTTCGAACCGGTGACCTATTGATCTGCAGTCAATTGCTCTACCACTGAGCTATGGACCCTTGTTGTTAGAATAATAATAACTTAAATAAATATAGTAAATCAATCGTTAATTGCGATGCATAAAATAAACACAATTGTTAAAACTTAAAAAGACGAGAGCAAATTTATAGCCCATTTTTAAATTGTGGGTTCACTTTCTAATAAAAAAACTAAAAAAAAATCTAAATTTAGTCTCATGCGATCGCTATGTCTTAAAGTTGGTGGATGACCGGCTCAATTTAAAAAAAAAAAAGTGTCGAAAGCTTTTATTTAGTATGAGCAAGGAAGCATGGGCAATTATTACTGAGCTAAGGTTGGGTCAAAAGTGTCAAAGTGAGTGGGGACAAATATGTCGAAAGTTAAAGCTAGAAGGTGTGTCGGACCCATCAAAGCTCAACATACGAAGTGCAATTAGTGGCGGATCCAGAACTTCGGTTGCATTTTATTGATTTCCACAAAGGTTTTGTTAGAGGGAAGGGATCGGTTATTTGTACCTTCTAAAATGACTGTAATACCCTTTAATTTTTCTTAATTTTTTCACTATGTATTTATTATAAAACTAACGAAATAAAAAAAATACAAATAATATAAAGTTTGACAAGTCAAAAGTATTAAAACATAAATTTGTCCTATAGTGTCATGTTGGTTAACGAGCTTTGGCATCTCTTAAAGAAGTCTAAAACGTCTGCTATGTTTCTCAGTTTTAGTACTCATGATCTTAGAAAAAAGTTTGTGCAGCACCATCTCACATATCCTGGGTCCGTTTCTGGGCATGACAATTTAACATGCAGATTATGTGTTCGATAAAATGTATCAATAATATCTTGTTTTTCGTCTACACATGAACTAAATTTCATTTTGGTTTTTTTTTTCCTTCTTAGACTCATTATGGCTAACATTACGTTCATCGTGCGCATAATTTATGTGTTTAACTCTTATACGTTCATCCTGGAACTCGTACCAATATTCATCTTGTTTAATAGACTATATCTAACATGGACTACTTCATTTTCTAGAGGGAAGTTGTGCGATCTAAACGCTCTACAAGAAATTCTGAAATCGGCAACCAGGATCAATGGTGACATTACTGAGGTCATAAAGGTATTTTTCAAGCACTTGTTATTATTGTTTTTTCTGTACAGATGAGATAACAAGAACTCAAGAAGAGAAAGCCAATCAATAGAAATAATTTATTAAAACAATCGATCTTCCTTTGGTATCATCTTATCTTTCTCAGATGACGATCAAAGCAAATATTGTAAATACAAGTTCTAGAAATAACCATTAATATCTTGATTACAAACGGAACACACAAACTTTGGCGTTTTCTTTCTTCGAACAAATATTAATGGATGTTTATGATACGCAGTAATCAATTCGACTAATGCAACTAAGGTGAAAACAACTTCTGGATTTGTGATTGTGACAATGGTAGAGCGGGAGATTAGGGTCCATTTCCTCCTCACAAATATCACAATAGAAATCTTCAGGATGATTTTCGACAGGGGGACACGTCAAAGGGATTTCATGTCCCTTGCAATACCTGTGAGCAAGGGAAAGAGGCGATCTCATTGCACACTGCATGCTTAAGTAAAAGTCACAAGCCATGCAAGAATAGCCTATACCACGAGACCATTTGTTACACGCCTTACAGCGAACTTAGGTATTAATAAGTTGGGTAAGAGGATGGTTGTGAGATTCGTGTTTCATGGTTTTGGGTAGAAATGCACAATTTACACAAAGATAAAAACCGTTATCAGTTTCACACTTGTATGCAAAAGTGTTGCCATAGCTGCCACAACCCATGCATCGATAGTATGACTCATCTTCCCATGTGTCCACCAAGTGAAGATTGTGATCTGGGTGAAGTTGATGTTGTAATTGTTCTGGGTAAGTGAGCACAGTATTTGTGGAGATGAGAGAACATTAAACATCCATCTTTGCAGGTATAGTATGGAAAGGAGAGCGGTTCACACGCATAACATACCTCTATTGGTTCCCCAGAGTTGAAGTTGGGCATTATGTTGTTACTTTGAGGCTCTTCAACATTAAGGATTAACGGGTGATCAGGATGACTCCAATGGTAAATCTCAGCTGTTTCATCATCATCTCTAGCTACGTTTTCAGAATGGAGTAGCTGCAGCGAATTTGTAAATGCTTCGGACATGGGAAAATGAAGCAAACTGTTTACGTCTTCACTTGCAGCAGAAATGCGTGGATCTATCTGAAACCATGTGCATTTTGTATTAGAAGAGTATTAATTACCAAAAACAGAAAATTAAAACAAGGATAAGCTAATTTCACCTTGGAGTAGAAGGTTATTGTTGTGCATTTAAGGCACATTTGATATGGGAAAAATATCTGCAGTTTGCACAATGATACAACCAATCATCATGTCGAATGTATTTTTTGCAAAATTTGCAGTAATACGGGTATCTATAGAATTTATCTGGAAGCGAGTAGACAAGAACAAGTGGGTGTTTAGGGTGATGATGTGGAAGATGGATGGTAGGGGCTAAGGTAGCACAAGACTTGTGGATCCAAAAGTCACAATTATCACATTCATAAAATAAACCTTCATCCTTCGCATTGCAAGCATTACAAAGGAAAGAACCAGGTCTCAACTTGAGGGTTAAAGGATGTTGCGGGTGGCCTTTATGTTCAAATTTGATCTTTGCCTCCTCTTTGATAGCATCAGCTTCTACCTTACGAGCAAACTCAACAAGACAACAATTACTGCAAGTAGTAAATACTCCCTTATCATCCTTCTCATTAACAAAATAACTGAACCCTCTGGTTATTCTCTGGCTACAAACATAACAAAACGTTAAACCAAAATCCTTATTTTTGAACGTTTCGATTCTCAGAGGATGCTGATATAAGGAAGGTAAGTTGATGGTATAGGGAAGTTGTGAACATAATTTGTGGACGAAAAAACGACACTGGATGCAAGCATATGCAGAGTCACCATTTGATAATGGTTCCTCACATATATCACACCCAACAGCTCCTCCTCCTGACTTCCCCTCATCATCACAACAATCGACACCGATGATACCTAATATCATCTCCCAGTCAATGAGCTTCAGTGGATGCTCCTCATGAAAAAAACGGTTAATCTCTTCCATTCTTTCCCTCTCTTAAAATGGAACATGAAACTTCCTAAGCTGAGCTCTCTTTTTATAATAAAACCTTTTTTCAAGAACATTCTTTTCTCAAATTAGAAGTTTGCATCTTACTTTTGAAATTATACTGTCTCCCTTTGTCAATTGGAAGCTTTCTTTCTTTATCACACAAAATGAAATATTAAAACTTTACACTTTAAACTTTAAATAGATAAAGAAAAATAAGGTGTACTTGATGAATTTAAGTTATGTAAACGCATGTAACTCAACTTTCATATGTGTTGCTGAAAATAACTTCTTTAAATTATGGATGATCAACTGGTTGCGAGTGAATGGGCTTAGGCATGACAACTTAACATGTGGCGGATCATGTTTTCGATAAAATATCAGTAATATTTTGTTATTTGCTTATGTGTTTGATTGCTTAATATAGACATTTTCTAGACGATAATGCAAAACTTAATTAGCAAGTAATCTAGGCTGTTTCTTGCAGAAGCTATACTACTGTTTATGTGCTACTTCGTTTTCTACAGGTACATTTAGTACTATCTAAATGTTCTACTAGAAAGGCACAAATCGGTATTCAGCAACCAGGATAAAATGCAGTGTTGGGATTACTTAGGTTGTAAAGGGCATTTTTTAAGCACTAATTAACAAGTGTCGAAACACGGGAAGATGGATAAATTACAAATACCGAAATGAGAAACTTCTAATTTATACTGTTTTTCCGATCAGATTATCCTGTTGTTGAGGACACGCAAAACAATTTAAAATCTAATGAAATGTTATCATGCCCAACGCCAACAACTATTTTTGGTTCAGAAGATTTGGTATGATATCCTCCATCCAAATTAAGAATTTAGTCCCAAAGAATGACAAATCGTTCATTGCAAATAACAAATCTTCCAGTCGTATTTGTTTTCTTATAACTACGTGTTTTGTATATAAATCTGAAAACTTTTGATTCATCAATAAGAAAAAGCCACGAGACGCAAGTTACAAGAAGAGAAGTTTTATGTGGAAAAACTTGAAAATGTGTAATCAAACGCTCATTTCATGTTCTTGAGCTATAGAAGAACGTATGTGGACCATATTTGTAAATCAGACATTCATTTCATGAGTAGTCACAACAACGAAAATAAACACTAAAACGCAAAAGAAAGGTTTTACCTTGGAGCAAAAGTTGCCCTGCATTTAAGTCACAGGTAATGTGGGCAGAGTATCTACAGTTTGCACAATGATAACAGTCATACAACCAATTGTTTCATAGGATAAATTTCTTGCAGAATTCGCATTAATACTTGAAAGTTGAAACTATATAAATTATCGGGAAGTGAATAGACGAAAACAAGAGAGCGTTGGTGAATGGGTAGACCAGCGTTAACATCCAAGGATAAGCTTGTCTTGTGAATATATCCGAGCATCACAACTATCACATTGGTAAAACAAGCATTCATCCTTAGCATGACAAGCATCAAAAAGGAAAGACGCAGACCTTGACTGGAGGGTCAAAGTATTGGCGCCACCCGATAATAATACAGGTTATCATCAGCGTCAACAACGATGGTCTCCCAGCTTTCAGTTACCTTCAATGGATGTTCTTTGTGGCTAAAGTGATTTATCTCTTCCATTCTACATGACTATATGATATATACCAGATGGGGCTGACTTGAAGTTATATTGGCAACTGTATTCAAACAAGGAAATGTCACCCGGAGCTTCGCAGCGGATCTCAAACATTTATCTTTAAAGTGTTGGAATGAAAATAAAAGCGGAGGCCCGCCATCTGCCATCAATATGTTTTTTCTTATTACCCGATATATTATGTGAATACAACTGAACCAAACAATTGAGTACAATTGTCATAAGTAAAATCTTGTTGCACGGTAAAAATAACAATTTCGTTCCAAAATTAGAAAGGAGAAAGCAATAATATTGTGGGTTAAGTCCATTAAATAGAAACATACTTTGGAACGGGCGTTGCAAGAATTGTTGTGGGGGGGGGATTGGAAACTGGTTTGTGTTTTAATGTAGGGATTTTGGGGTAGGGGGTGGGTTTCATTTTCGGAGGGGGTGGTCTATGTTGTTCATGGTACTTATCATAGTTAGGTGTTTTTTCTTGGTGGGGGATACGAGCTTTTTCAGGAGGGGTTTAGGTTGTTATTTGGTGGGGTCAGTGTGTCCTTTGGTCGGTTACAATTGTTTGCTGTGGTTTGGTTTGTATACACTGTGGGGTACGTTGCTTGAAATTTCGCGGGGGGTGCTTTGGTTTTGTGCCATAAATATATAATTTTAAAATTATAAAAAAATAATATATAAAATATATAAATATAAAAAAACAAAATCAACACATATACAAACAAAATAAAATAATAAAAAAATATAAAAAAAAATTTAATTAAAATAAATAAATTAATTATCAAAAATAAAAATATAATTTTAAATAAAAATATAATATTTATAAAATTAAAACTACATAAAAATATAAATAAAAATATAATATATATAAAAAAATAATTACATAATTAAAAATAAATAATAAAAAAAAATAAAATAATAAAAAATAAAATAATATGAAAAATAATATAGTAAATAAAAAAAAATATATAAAAAAAAATTTAAAAAAAAAATAAAAAAAATATAATTATTAAATTACTATAAATCGTTGTTTATGGTATACTTTATAACTTTAAATAACTTGTTATCAGGAACTAGATTATGGAAACTATAACTTAAAAACTTGTTACAGAACTAGATCAATACGTTATCAGCAATTCACTTACACACATCTGATAAGATTTGTACTCGTAAACTTTGGTTGATGATCACACTTGGTCTAACTCGATCAGTACTCTCGAGTTAAAACACTACAGAGACTTGGTTTTTTAGTTTCAGATTGATATCAAGCATACAACAAACCATATTTAAAGAATTCATACAACAAACTCAAATTTAAAAGTGTTCTTATCACAACAGTTTATGATATGCAACAAAAGCTTTGTTGCAGAACTACACAACGTGTGCAACAAAAGCTTTGTTACAAAACTACACAAAGCATGCAACTATTACAAGCCAAATTCAGCAATGAGATGTAAAAAAACAAACATTGCTGAACATATTTTTATTCGTGTGGTTCGTAACTACTATCAAGCGTCTCGATAGAGTTTAGAAGCAGATATTCTCGAGCTCAGAGTCCATAATGTTAGAGACGGTTTTAAGAAACACAGCCTCATTAATTTCTCTGACAATGGAATCATGGGCTTTCTGAACGATCTTCTCAATCATGGATTCTTTGTCTACTGTTTCTCTGCACATGATTTGACCAATGACAAAAGGCGAGAGTCCTTTTGCTGCACCTTTTTTAAGAAGCATAGTGGAGATACGAAATGTGCGTGCACATTCTAGAGAGAGGTCCCAACCGTGTGAGTTCAAGAGTGCTATGTCTTGTTCTGCGTCTAATGAGTTGATGTAGTCGAGAACTTCTTGTGAATATGGTTTGCGTGCTTGTGGCCAGTATAGCCAATCAAATGTGCAATCTTTGAACTGAAAAGATATCAAGAAATTGAAAGTTGTGAAGCTAGTGTCATAGAACTTCAATTTTTTGTTTAGTGATAGAGTCCCCATAACTGCCCGACCTCCAACCGGCTAAATAAGTAAAGGAACTCAGTATTATCAAGCTCTTTAAAGATTACAACTATGTACAAATTAAACTGGAAAATGGTAGGCTCACAGGGTAGTGAATAATAATGTAGCAAGAAGGCCACCTCAATTATTTAAATTTATGAGTGATGTAACAAGAAGATCATTGCAACTATTCAAAAAATTTCATTAAGACGACCTAACTAGCTGCTAATTAGTCAAGAAAGCTGGTATGATAATCAAGGTTTTTAATGACACAACTACGTTAAATATGTAAATCTCTAAACGAAAAACAGACGAGAGAAAAGCAGGTTAGAGTGTCTCAAGCGTCTACTTTTGTCTGTGATTGATAGCCTCAAGAGACGAACCTTTTAACCAAAACCGACCAATATATACAAAAAAGTTCTCAAGGTTTTTGAAAATGAAACTATGTGGACATCATGCGAGTCCTAAAGTCAAAAAGGGAACAAGAAATGCATGTTAGGTATCAAGGGACAAACGATATGGCAAAATGGAAAGTGTAACAGATCTAGTGAGTAATTAATCGGTCAAGAGAGTCAAAAATTATCATAAATAAAGAACAAAGATAAAAAAGCAGTGAAAATTCTTACATTCTCAGGCAAGCAGTAGCCATGATCAATAGGAATGAGCGCAATACGACCCTCTTCTCGGTTCATCAGAATATTCCCAGCATGCCTATCGGCATTCGCTGTCCTAATATCAAAAACTGTAATCTTATGAACCTCCTCAACCGGAAAATCCCTTGGACCCATATCCTCACAACTCCCACAGTTTTCAAAAAACATCTGCAAAGACCCAACCTTTATATTCTCCACACCACCATCATACCCTTGGGGATGATTAAACTCAGAACTCAAACACTTAACCATCACCGTAGGAGGTACACCAGCAAAACCCGACTCGAATTCATTCTTAATCCCTCGGGGCCTACTCAACGGATGGTCTAAAGTATAAGCTGCGACTTCCCTCAAGGCACCTTCACCAACTTTAGTCCCTTTCTTTAACCCTTCACCGTTTTTTGATAAAGGTAGTCCTTGAGGGTTATTAACCGCCATAGGTTCCTCATCCATCGGTTTAAATACACCAACATACTTAAACCCAGACGGATGCTGCATAAAGTAAGCACCACCCATCCCCTCGCTAGCTCTTATCGGTTTTTTAGATTTTTTCAACCCATCTGATACTAAACTCAACATATCCCATATAACACGTGGTATTTTCACATTAGGATTCACAATAACAGGCTGCAACAAGTAACAAACTTTATCAAAACAACTCCTTTTCGACACATTTTTATCACCATAGACTAACTTTTGTTTCTTTAACTTAACTGACTTATCAGAATAAGCTGTTTAAAAACAGCTTACCAGCAGCATTACAGGGTTGTTTGGGTTTGCTTATAAACAGAATAAGCTCTTTATAAGCAAACCCAAATAACCCTTTAATGCTGATAAGCAAAAACAGCTTCCGCATTAAAGGGTTGTTTGAGTTTGCTTATAAACAACTTATTCTGTTTATAAACAGCATTAAAGGGTTATTTGGTTATGCGGATATGCTATTTAAATATGCGTTCGAATATGTTATGCGTTTGGTATTTGTTATATTGAATGTTTTAGGATTTTAGTGATTAATTTCGGAAAATCCCCGTCTGAAGTTAATCATCCTATAGAAAACCCGTCAGGAATTAATTTATTAGAAATTAATTTCGAAAAGTCCCCTTTTTGGGACTACTTTTTGAATGTTTTGTCTCATTTAGGATATAAATGCGTATAACTGATTTACTATTTGAGATGATTTCGACAGTGTTTCTCCTTTACACACATATTTGACGAGTTGAGAGGAAATGCTGCCGAAATTTTCTCAAATAGTAAATCAGTTAGACGCATTCATATATAAGACGGATCATTCAAAGAGTGGGTTAGGATTGCCTTCCATAGTTGCACTAGGTGAACAAAACAACTCGTATTCCACGTTTATGAGTTTATTTGTTGAATCGTTTGAATGTGTTTAATTAAGTGCATATAATAACTATTTGCATCGTTAAAACGCAGTTATGGTAATTGATAAGAGTTGGACCCGTTTAGATCGTACTCATCCAGAATTTTTTCGTGGTCTTGCCGCATTCGCCAAGCATTGCGAGCCGTTATTGAATAGTTATGGAAATATACAATGTCCATGTCGTTCTTGTCGTAATGTATCTTTTGCAAACATCACGGCCTTAAAAAAACACATTTCCGGAAAAGGGTGGGACCCAAGTTATCAAACATGGCGTAACCACGGTGAACCGGAAACTCTTAATCCGCCAGTAGTACATAACACAACACAACCTCATATGAGTGACATGACAGCGTGCCTTAATGATCTTAGCTACATTCCTCCGAAGAATGAACGAAATGAGCCAACTCAAGGAGATATTAGTGAGACAAGTAACTGACCGACTCAAGCTCAATGTAACGACTTTAAAGAGTTATATGCCAGTTCCAACGAGGAGTTGTACCCGGGTTGTGACTTTATGACTCGATTGGACTTTATGGCAAAATGTACCCATCTTAAGGTCAAAGGTAAAGTGACTGATTCTATAAAATGCTAGAATTTTTCCAAGAGGCATTTCCCACCAGGTTAGGATACAAGCTCCCACCGTCATACTATGAAATAAAGAAGACATTTAAAACGATCGGGTTAGGGTACGAGTCGATACATGCTTGTGTAAATGATTGCTTCTTATTTCGGGGCCCTGATTACAAAGATATGCAGTTTTGTCCGGTGTGTAAAACGAGTAGATGGAAAGACAATAACACAACGAGGAAGATAGTTCCTAAGAAGGTGTTGCGTTACTTTCTGATCATTCCTAGACTACAACGTCTATACAAGTCTAATCACACTGCAAATCATATGACTTAATCACACCGCAAATCATATGACTCAGCATGCTACTGGAAAGTCTACGGAGAACGGTAAGATGCAACACCCGGTTGATGGTAAAGCATGGAAGAATTTCGACACCCAGATTTCGGGTTTTGCAGCAGAACCAAGAAACGTTCGATTAGGGTTGGCTGCTAATGGTTTCAATCCGTTCGGCAACCTTAGTAAGTTTTACAGCATGTGGCCGGTCATATTAACAACATACAATCTGCCTCCATGGTTATGTTGTTGGGATGTGCTCATGTCATACGGATATTTATACGGCTAAAAATACGTGAGCCTACGGGGTCACACACGTATACACATAGATATCATTCTATTAATATGCATAATAATATAAGTGTATATTTATTATATTTATTAATACTCGAACGATAGAATACTTGACGGTCATTAATTAGTTCGTTTACGAATAATTAATATTAAACCCTCTAGTTAATATGTAATGTACATAATAATTAAATAAAGTCAAAAAGTCAACTATAGGGGCTTGTTTGGGCTTAGGTTAGCCAAATATATACAAGAGAAAAGAAAGGGTGGGCTTTTGTTTAATTAAGGCCTAAGTTGCCATAATTAAAGCCCTAATTCCACCCCTATATAAAGAGATCAATTGCGTTCATTTGTGATCATTCTTTCTCTCTTCTCTTCTCTATACACGTCCCAAGGAAGCCCCATGTAGGGAATCCAAAGTTCGTTTTCTAGTATTCGGTATTCGTTAGTTCGAGGCACTAGCATCTGGGTGATATTGGTTAACGTGTAGTGTGGATACACGTAGAGGTTACTTCTTTTAGTAACTCGGAAGGTTTTGGTTTTGCACATTGTAATACATGTGCGTATTTTGAAGAAGCTCCGGTTCTTCCATAGCTTAATTGTTATATGGTACGCTTTTCCGTTTATGTTTTATGTTAATTATATTGGCTATATGTGTTTATATTTCGTTGCGTAGCTCATATATTATTATGCGTAATAATAGGTTATTAGATAACTAATTCTAACAGTGGCATAACGAGCCGTTCATATAGCTTTATAGTTACATAAAAAGGGATAAAAACGCCTAAAAACACATATTTAGTGATATTTTTCTTGCCTTTTATGTGTGATATATTTTAGGATTTTATTTAGTGAAATAAAGACTCCTAAGAGTCACCTAAAATCTGAAAAAATAAATATGGTTAGGGTTTTTACTCGATCCGACACACTTATTATGTAACTTGGTTTATAATTTGCGCGATTTTGCTTATTTATGTTTATTTACTTGTTTAAATAGATAAACCATGATTATACATGCATACAATTCGTGGTTAATAAGCTTAATATGACTATTATGCATTCTTGTTAATATGATATGCTTATTTCTCAAAACCTTGATACGCCTTGTAATTACATAAGTGACTGATGGTTTTTCAATGCTGATCGCTTGACCTCCGTCCACTAAAAACCGATTTCCCGACAAACCGTAAGGAATTGGACCACAATTTTTTTTGGGAATTCACAACTCCAATAGCTAAAACTTTCATGTTTAGTGCAAAAAGCGGGGAACACTTTTTCCTTGTCTGATCATGGTCCGAAGTCGGAAATTCTGCTCAAACAGCTTTAGTAGTTTTCTTGTTTACATAAAGTATAGTGACCTTTACAATCGAGTAATCGATGTATGTGTACCACGTGTTCTAGGATGATTCCGACAACATGTTGGGGGTCTTATTTTGATGTTTGATTGCGTATATTGGTTGTGTTTTATGTGCATTAAATGTCTACGTGTTTTAGTATGATTAATTGTTCGAATTGCTTTTGCTTATTTATAAATGTGGCCTTTTTTATATATATGCAAAAATGATTTTCGGAAATTAATATGGACTAAAAGCACTCGATCATTATGCTCATTGTATATATATATTGATATGTACACTTTGCTAGATCGTGTTGCGATATATATGTAAACTTGTTATTTCTTGCAATGTTCTATAACGCATGGGTTTAGTGGCTTCCGAAAGGGAACCCGCG
Organism: Tanacetum coccineum; assembly: GCA_026074375.1. Classification (NCBI taxonomy): domain Eukaryota; kingdom Viridiplantae; phylum Streptophyta; class Magnoliopsida; order Asterales; family Asteraceae; genus Tanacetum; species Tanacetum coccineum. The sequence goes on along the minus strand of BQNB010014160.1, from coordinate 32,284 downwards.
ACGAAACAACGCAAGAATAAACATTTTTACGTCAACGTTTTAACAACATTAAAAGTATGTCATAATCATTACTAGGGTTTGATTATTTCCCATGGGGATTTAACCTTGTCCGTAGTAATTTTATTACTTATACTCAGAAATTTTGTAAACTAAATGTGGTAACCCTAATTTTATAAATCACGTGTGGATTATAAAATATAAGAGATGTTTTTAATACATAGAAATTTAAAAATGGAAATATTGTATAAATGTTAGTGTCATAAGGATGTATGCATGCTTCATTATACATAATTTTGGTACATTTAATTTTATCTAAATTTTAATACCCTAAAAATTAAGTCATTTGCCATCCAAGTATGAGATCAGTTGAGTTTGTTTTTTTTACTCTAAGACAGTCTTAGATGAATTGCAAAATAAGATAATATAATAATCGTATGGTCAGACCTGAGACTATAAAATTACTGATTTAGTATTGGACGACTTATATCGAGTATGGTTGGTCAGACCTTCGATCCGAGGCATATGATGGGGGCAAAACATGCCAGCTTGACAATGTTATTCTGGATAATGTTGCCTTGATCTTGACATTATAATTCTAGATTATGATGCCTTGGACCCCATACAAACTAAGAACTGCACATGTAGGCAATTATCACCCGCTGATTACCTTTTGAGTTTTTATCATTTCTAGTAGATCAACTGCATTAATGGTAAAACGTCAAGTTGGATCTTAGACTCTTATTAAAATTAATTGTTTATTTCTATAAACATGGGTAGTTTATTTTTTAAAAGATTATTTATCAAAAATACTAAAAATTGAACTTTGCAAGTTCTTTTAATGTACTAATGCAACGTATACCGTAAACAAATGCTTTATTCTTAACTTGTGAAAGATAAACCGTGTTTATTTTCCTTGGGAAAATAAGACTATTTCTTATACTTTTTACTTGCGAAAAAGTTATAATAGGATCGAAAGACAAAAATGTCACCGAAAAACTAGAAAAGGCGATAACTAGAGAACTCGTGTCTATAGTTGTTTCCTTAACCCGGTAAGAGGCGCTACACACCTTGTGATAAGGTGAGCGGATAAAGGAGGAATTGCATGCCAATTTTTCAAGTTAATAAATAACTTAGATGGCTAGAACTTGAACACACTTCCTTGGATATCTAAGTACTTGCTTATTAGTCCATGCGACTCTCATTAGCAATAATGTGTAGATATTCAACAAATGGAAAGGTAAATTGAAAATTACTTTCACTAGTGAAGGAACACTCACAATGTTGTCAGATCTAGTAGGAGCAATGCATTCTATAAACAAAATTGACAAACTTGCAATGTTGTCAAATTCAGTGGGAGTTATGAGATGTTTACCTCATAGGCGTCTTACTTTATTTCTAGCCTGACTTGAAATAAAAAATTACGTTCCAAGTGTGAAACATCTTCATTTAGTAAGAATCACCGTATATTATCTTTGATAACTTGTTGCCTTTGAGATGACGCTTTAGTTTATGTTATTTACAAGATACGTCTAGGGAAACGTGAGTGCGTAGAAAGGATACCATCGGGTAACAGTTTTCATACTACCTTACCCCCTTATATAGTTGATCCCTCTTAAGATATTTCACACGCATTTAATATACTCTTAGGGGCCTTGTAATAGTCTTCATACTACCTTACTTGTGCGTTGCCCTAACGGAATATTAAATAGACGGCGGGTTTGTGTAATCCGTTCATGACCTAGGAAATACTTACACAGATCATCACAAGTGTGACAAGGCAACAAGATTAGGGGAAGCAATCTGATAAGTAATGCATGATTAAGTAAATACATTTAATTATCATAAAGTTATCACCAGTAGATTAGATAATAGTTTAGTTAAATGGTTAAATAAACCAACCTCTCAAACCATAGATTTACCTGCTTTCTATAAAATATAAAAACACAAAAATAATCTTCTCTCAACCCTTAGAATTCTGTTAGACCGGGATCAAGCCTTTCCAACCTATTCCCCTAGAGAACGATAACAACCCTCGAGTCTTGCCTATACTACTACTACAACGGTTAGGTGCTCTGCCGAGGGAGTTGTAAAACTTCGTGTAGAAGTCCTACGACGACCGCATCAAGTTTTTGGCGCTGTTGTGTGGGGAATAGTTAGGTTTTGATCATAGTTTAACTTAGTTCTACTCGCTTGAATCCTTTCAAGTGAGATCTTAATTTCGCATATTAGCTTTCTCATAGTCTATCTTTTCTTTGTGTTATCTGTTTCGTAATCCATTTTCGTCAACCATCATGGGAGACGAGAATCCTATCCGTACTCTTGGAGACTACTCCAAATCTAGCCATGAGGGCTACAGGAATACCATTGAGCTCCTCGTAGAGAACAACGTGGTACCTCTTCGATCCTACACCATCCGGTTCGTGCAAAACAGATGCTCGTTCCACAGACTTCGGTCCGAGGATCCAAACCAACACCTTAAGGATTTCTTAAAACTTATGGACTCACTTGACCTTGACAGTGAAAACAGGGAAAGAACGCGCCTGCGTTTATTTCAATTTTCCCTTCGCGATCAAGCTAGCAATTGGCTTGAACGTCTTCCAGCAGGATCCATCACCACATGGGAGGATCTTACTACTCGTTTTCTTGCTCAATTCTTTCCACCGGGAAGGACCGTAAAACTTCGCAACGATATCCTGATGTTCTAACAATATCATGGAGAATCTCTATCTGAAGCATGGACTCGTTTCAAGGACTTACTACAAAAAGTCCCTCATCATGACATCTACCTTTGGCTCAAAGTCTAAATTTTTTATGACCATGTCAATCCCGTCACAAGACGAACCATTGAGCAATCAACCGATGGTAAGCTTCGTGACCAAAATGCCGAAGAATCCTGGGAATTATTAGAGGACCTCACCCTCTATGACAACGAAAGTTGGAATGACTCAAGGGATTTCGCTAAGCCTGTCAAGGCAATCACTTTGCCTCAAGTCCCGAGTACATCCGACCGCCGCCTCATTGAGCTCAAAAATCAAGTCCAACGTTTGATGGAAGCTCATTTTGTTCTGACGCAACCTACTCAAGTGAACAAAATCACTACCTCATGTGAGATCTGCAGTGGTCCCCACGACACTCAGTATTGCATGGAAGATCCCGAACAAGCCTTTGTTGAATATGCATCCTCGCATACCGACAAAGCGGGAGGTAAGTGGTACACTTTTAAGCCCGAGCAAAACAATTTTGATGACACCTACAATCCATCATGGAAAAGTCACCCAAACCTTAGGTGGAGACAACCCCAAAATTCCTAAAATAATTTTTCAAACCTACCTAACCGGTTCCAACCCAACGGTTCGATCTTGAACCGTCCCTTCAACAACAATCCTCCAAGCTTTAAAAATCAATCAAATCTAGAAGGATTGGTATCTGACTTCATGGAATCTCAAGACGCTAGATTGTCCAAGTTTGAAGCCGATTTCAAACAACAACAAAGCGAGATGACCAACAAAATCGATACGGTATTGAAGGCCATCACCGATCGATTGGCAGGATCACTACCTAGCGATACGGTTAAGAACCCAAAACTGAGTACTTCCCCAGTTTTGTCTGCTCGTTCTTACCCAACTGAAGACCCACAATGCTCAACCCATATCCATGATTTGATCAACGCCATCACAATCCACCCCAAGCAACAGAGTGAGCCCCACGATGACAAACCAGAAGAGAATGAGGAAGAAGAGAAGGACAACCTAGAAAATATCAATGTCAACCCTTCCGTACCACCCGATCCATCAATTTCATTCATCACCGAAAAAGTCCTCAAACTCAAATCATTCTTCGAATCGCTCGGGTTGGTTCCCCAATCCTCCAACATCGAACTTGTTTGCACCAAAGGGGATGACGGCGACGTAATGTTTATTGAGATAGTCAAGACGAATGACGATTACCATAAGAAGGACCCCGAAGTTGGAGAACAAGAAGTGGAATATTTTGATATATTCCCAACTAGGAGTGAACTAGCATATCACAAGTACCTTATGTGTGGTC